>UFQX01000576.1:280060-298062 GCA_900497675.1 Arapaima gigas | reverse complement strand
CACACCGGTTGCGTCTTGTTTAGCTCACACGCTTGTGTTGAGTGTGGTGGTGAGGTGGTCCTATCCGCGTGCGCGAGTCTCCCAGCCAAAGCAGGGGGTTTGACGGCTGTGAAGGTGAAACGTATCGCAGCTCTTGGTGGCTCACGAACACTCTTACGCAGCTAAATGTTGGTGTAACACATAGTGTTATGCGTTCTTTTGATTAGAAATGAATGTAGGTGCTGTTTACTTTGTGATGAAATTTTTTGTGTTCATTTTTTTTCCTGGTTGATACTGGAGGTTCACTTTTTTTAAACTCCAGTGCCTATGTATACAGAATGATAATGTGATGTTTCTTTGGGAAAAGACCACTGACATGTATTATTATATTACATTGTGTTGTCACTTTTGTAATGTTGTATTATTTTTTTTCTGGTGAGTACAGATGCAGCTGAATAAAATGGACCTCAGAGCAAAGAAACTGTTGAGAATGATGGTGTGTGTGTGTGTGTGTGTGTGTGTGTGTGTGTGTGTGTGTGTGTGTTTTCTATGGGTTCTAACCAGTCATAACACAGAAATGCAGTGTTTGGTGCATATATGCAGTCTTTAAATTGTGCGTATGCTGACAATTGATTTCGTGCATTAGCAGTTTAATTGATGTATGGAAATTGATTTTTTTTTTTTAAATAATATTTGCTTTACTGTTTAATATAGCCTACTCTTGAACAGGAAGGTTTGAGCACCTGTTTATTGAAGGATGGTGTGGCACAGTGAGGTAAGTGATTTGACTACTGTATAATCACAAGGTTAGTGGTTCTAATCCAGGGTGGTATGTAGTGTTAAATTGAATGCCCTGGGTGGAGGATCAAATGGTGTGGAGGATGGGAAGGAATGATGGCCAAGGCATGAAAAGAGGAGGGGGAGCAAAAAAAAAACATTTTATGCTACTTATGACATTTCTTGTGTGGGTCCCTCCTTTCTTCTCCACCCCCCTTGCCTTCCTCTGTCAACCTCTGCATTCACCTGGCTGGAGGTCTTCTACCACGTTCTTCCGTTGGTCTGCTCCCTTATTGCCATAGCAGCTCACATTGTTCCTTTTATTTTCAGTTCACTGATAGCCAGCATTCTGCTTCATGCTGTTCCCCATACAGCATCTGTCTGAGTATTTCTTCAGACATGCACTTTTGTGCTAGGAGGAGACCAACCTTCTCTCGTCAATCCAACCATTGAGTTGTTGCGTACCAGCCAGCATTCAGGGTTTTTAAGTTCAGCCTTGGGGTTTGCCCTGTGTTGTACCACCTTTGCATTTGATCAGATATTGGTACAAGTGAGGCTTGAACTTAGCAGTTTGAAGTTAACTGCCCAACTTCCTTATGTTTTGTGCCATACGATTGGTTAGAAAACAGGTGTTCAAAGCTTCCTGTTATACATTAAATAGGTTGAACGGCAACTTTTGCATATATAAAAATATGTAGTATTACAGTCAAATATCTGACTAATTTACCAGAGTAGGGGCTTGAACTTAGAAAAATCAAGGTTAAAGTGCTAATGTCCTTAGTTGTGCTGTACAGCTGGCGGAGAGTTAGGTATTCAAATCTTCCTGTTATACATTAAATAGACCAAAAGGCAAGTTTTGCCTATATAAAAGCATTTTATTTGTAAGGCTTGAACCTGTAATCCTCCAACTCAATACCAACTTTACCGATGTACTGAAGTAGCTAGCAGCTATTAAGCCTCCAACACACTGACATATAATGTATGACAGACACAAACTTTAATAAAAATTAAACATTTTTTGTATTGCTTGACCTTATAACACACAGACAATAGCTTGCAGACTTTATCAGTTGAGCTAAACAGCCAACACGCAAGTCCCAAGGACATTTTAGTTGTACCTAATATGAAAGTGGCAAAATTGATTAATTTATTAATTGACTGATTAAATAATGCTGATTGATAGATTAAATAAATTAACTGATTGATTATATTGAATTTCTATGTACGCAGCCTGTATGTGTAATGACAAATTATTTTAGAAGCAAAATGGATAGTAGAAGGATTGAACTAGCAAACTTTCAGTCAGGCGTTAAAACCTTTAACTAGTGAGCTACAGAGTAGCGATTGTCTCCACGTTCTGTTTATGCAGCTACATGCATATTAGTAATGCTAAAAGCTCCTCTACAATTGAGCCGGTAACTTTCAAATCATCAGCAGAAATTTAGTCACATTGTCACAGATCAATTCATGTCATTTTAATTGTACATACAATAACGTTAGATTCACTGAGTGATAAATTAATTGATTGATGATATAGAACTTTATTAATCTTGAAGGTAATTATGCAAGGCCACAGTAACATACATGTGTTGTGACAGAAATTTGTATTACAGTAGAAGCAGAAGCGTTTCACTGGGGGTTGAACCAGCAACCTTCGAATTACTAGTTTAAGACTTTAATAAGTAAGCTACAGAGACCAAGGCTTTTCTCAGCTGCATTTATGAAATTACATGTGTATTAGTGACAAAAAAATTTTCCCTTCCAGAATTAAACTAGTAACTTTCATCAGCAGAAATTGTGACACTGTCAAAGAGGCATTAACATAATTTTAGTTATTATGATGTAATGACAGGTATTCTAAAAGCCAAAACTCTACAGTGCTGGGAATGAACCAGAAACCTGCTCAGCATCGCCAATATTTATATATTGAACTACGCTTCCAAAAAGGAAACAGAACCACAACCATTTTACATGTACATTTTACAGTAACATAGTAAAACTGAAAACCTCTGCCTAACAGATTAAATTGCCAAGTTTTCACTCATCAGCAGAGGTTTTTAATCAGTGAGGCTCATTTCCACAGAGACCTAAAGCTATTAGACACTTTCATTGTACTTATCAAGTGTCAAGTGTTTCAAAAAACAAAAGCTTTGTTCTACTGGAATTGAACCATCAGCTTTCAACGCTTTAGCAAGTTTTAAACTGAATCATACTGTCTCAAAAAAAATGTGATTTCAAACCAAAAGTGACCAGCAGTACAACACTCTGTGTCACATGAAAATGCAGTTGTCATTCTAGTTGAAGTAACAGGGCAAATAGTACTTGGTGAAGATTAAAGCCAAGGCTTTAATCTTAGAGGAATGAACTTCAATGACCACCACGTCAATAGCCATAGCCTCAGGGGGACAGAGTCAAGAACACAATTTTGCAGCTGCATCTCAACATCTTCAAAATTTTTAGTTGTATAAAAAAGTTGTAATTTATTCAACCACACACACCAATTCCGTCAAACATCAAGCTGAATAACTCAGCTTTGGAATGTAGGAGGAAACCTTTGCAAGCTCCACACATAGAGCTAGGCGTGGATTCAAACCTTCTCCCTAAATAACTGCACTACCCACTGAGCTACAATACACAGCGCCTTTGTTCATCAATTGTTTAATTTTACTTTTTTCCTTTGATCGTTTAATCAAACACAGGGGGGACACTAAGACCACAATAGCTGTTAACCCTTCTTTCTTTAGAGTCATTTAAATAATCATTCACATTAGAAGAAGAGAACTATCAACCATGCTGTCTGATAGTCAACCATCCGATATGCTGTGCCACTCAGCTGTTCACATGCCTTCTGCTTTGCTACCATTATAATATCACCATACTGTATCTGAATTTTCCAAATATACTACTTTATGGAAGACCTGCACACCTGTCACCACGTGGGAAAGAAAAGAACTGGCAAAAAAGTGTTTGTTCTTTTTTAAAATTCTTCTCAGTATCAGCCAGAAGGTTTCGGATAATCAGTACAGCTTGTAAACTAGTGTACCATATGAGCAAAAGCCAACCAGAAGCCTTTACACACAAAAAACCTTATCATTCACAATGGTAAATCTTCCCCTCATTATCTTTGAGTCCAGAACCTTTAAATTGTTTATGCAGCTCATTAGTTTGTGTTGCCACACTGCTGTGTGAATGGAGAGGTGTCAAAATAATTATTATTCGAAAATAACAACATGCCCCTCCATGGAAGACTGAACATGCAACAGTGGATCCATGCACACAGGTCATTAACCAGGACGCCATGCTGCTTTGCAGCCAGTTCAAATCAAAGTACTTCTGCAGGTATTAAACCTCATCAGTAGATTTTCCCAACTAGTATACCATAACTATGTTCGGATGATCCTGGGGCAAAACATTGTCATCAGACTTAAGTCAAATTTTATTCTAAATGCTGAATGTTCCTTCATTTGATTGAGGTAAACATTTTATTATCCAGCTCACTACATTGCTGCTGAGATGTCAAATCACTTGCATGAATATAAAGTATAACACATTCCCTCCTTTAACCCAGTGTATTGACATCTATTTATATTACCCAGTTAGTACATGAGTAAACAGTCTGAAAACCAATAACTTAGAATAATAAAATAATTTCAAGGATGTGTGCAGGTGGCCACATCAGGATTTTCCACACAAAACTAGGCATTTATTGAAAAGGTACAAACAAAAACATAAGGCTGATTTAACATACGGAACAACTACAAAAATCTAAGGAACAAAAACAAAACAGCATGTGATAAGATTTTTTTGTCCAGCCAAAAAGCCCCAAAAATATTCTACTAGGAAGCTCATTCCTGTCTTTCTGTATCCACCCTTTCCTTCAGCCAGCTGTTCTATATCAATTTAGTTGATTTCTGAAGCTGACAGGATATGGGGAAGAGGTCAGTAAAGCTCAGCTCCACCCCATTTTCTGGCTATTCCTCCCACCAGCTCACATTAACACCCCATAACTGGCAAATCTGTGGATTTGCCTTTGGTCATCTGTGTATCTGTGCCTTATTGTTATTACTTTGATCACAGCGTAGCTTTTTGGTCCTATGCAAAAATATCACAGGTTGGTCTATCAAATGGTGATGGAAGCTTTTAAAGAGGCAAAAGTAGACAATGACCGCACACACTTTTTCTAGACATGAGGCTGTAAAACTCTCAAATAATGACAGGAGAAAAGGAAGGGTAAAAAAACTTATCAGGTATTGAAATAAAACTCATCTAATTAGAACTCATGCTCATGAGCATTGTACTGGATTCTGTAAATAGTCGAAATCAAGAACATATCTGTGTATCCTGCTAGCATTGCTCTGTTGTAACAAAAGATGGCAGAAAAATGCTAAATCCTAAAATTTCTTCTTCTAGAGACTCCCAATATGGGTTCATAACAGCTACAGCTGAATAAAAAAAAAACGACGGAGCTTCTGAAAAAGTCCAGATGCGACGTTGCTGCCAAAAGAAGAGAATTAATTTCTTTGTCAGTACTTGCTTCTAGGAGTTGACCTGGCACCGTTTAGGTTATGTGTCAACATGTTTAATCACTGATCTCTCTGGCACTATTTCTCAATTTTAATTTCTCTGTGGATTTGGCAAACAATCAGCTGTATTCACTTACGTTGTAATGGTTCAACCGATACTGAATGATTGATTGTTTGGCCTTACAATCTTCTGACTGAGTTGTGTTGATCCTAACAGTCCCTTTGTGACTCTGCCATTAGGTTTGGCAAAAGCACTGAGTCTTCAGTCGTTGACCCTATGGACTAACTGCCCCGTGGGGCTCTGTCACAAACAGCCCCCACCTCCCCTGTAGCACTTGGGTTAGCCTTCCCCTGTTCCACACGTTGTGGGATGGTAACTTACCATTTTCTGCTCTGATGAATGTAAAATTGATAAGCGCTCATTAATATGTGCTGGCAGGAGAGTCCTTTTGACTTCCGTAGCAGCTTGTTGCCGGCAGCACAACACAGCTTGTTTTGGGCTAATTAATTTAATAACAGCATCAGTAAAGTGCAGTGATGGAGGCCTAGCCTCACTTTACATATTAATGAAGCACCATAAATCCTGTGTGAGATCGTTCCGCATGGGAAGGGCACCTATTAATTACTTTTCCTCTCCGTCTCCGTGGAAACTAGAGGGGCAAATCTGGGCGTTGGTCAGATCAGGAACGATATTATCTTCTAAGAGAGTTTTGAGTTTCTCTGTTTTTGACATTTCACATTTAGCACATACTCACTGTAAACAAACAAACCCAGTCACCTGGACATTCTATCAAGTAGCTGATGTCTTAGACTTGTGATGGTTCTCTTGGTGTCTATTTTCTGCTTCAGCACACTCCAAACACTGTGACTCTCACATCTATACACATAACGTGCTGCCTGCTCCTCATGTGTGCTAATGTGCTAAAATGTATGCAGATGTGTCTCATTCTCCATACCTGTGGATACGAGACAGTGCAATGTTTTGCCTGCTCCGTTGAAGGACCATGACCGATTGAAACTGGCCCACTGAGTTAGTATTCTGTCCCCTGTGATGTACATCTCCCAGACAGCTTAATTCTTCTCCCAGTAAAGAGCAGTGTTTGTCACTACAACACTGCAACTCAGAAAATAACAATTCCTTTCTGGCCAAAGACATTCTTCTTGCCTACAGCTGTCAGAGAGCCAATGGATCTGCTTTCTGTATGTCTTAACAGAGTGAGCCTTGTAGGATGGAGATGATGTGAAAGACACAGTTGGTCAGTAAACCTGCTGCTTACATTGACCTCTGGTCACCTGGTCACTCCTGTCCTGCCAGTCTCAGTGACAAGCTAATAACTGACTGCTGGTCAAGATGACTAGGAGTCTTTCAATGGTCACCCTGCCATTAGTTTGACAGTCAAATTACTGCTGGAAGTAAAACTGTTCGTAAACGCGCAAAGTGCTGACTACTTCATCTCATAAGGAGCTGTCGGTTAACCTTACGTGCACATACAGTAGTGCAGAAAAGCGGAGCGTGAAGGGGAAAATACGGTTTAAGGTTGTTATTGTAATTCAACCGGAGTAGCCATGAAACAGCTGGCAAACACTCGGCTGACAAGGTGTCCATATTAATTGCTCACTTTGTTCCTGCTGTCATGACAAGCATTGTTTGTCTGTGGCCAGCATACAATGAGCATCTACTTGAGTGGGCGAGTATGAGTGTGTCTGCCTGAGTTCTTAAAACATTATAACACATGCCCACAGTTGCACATACCTACAGCTATATACACACGCCCTCATTTACATGCACTGGCACTCTTACTATAGGCTTTTGCTTACGATTATTTTTTCACTGTTAAAGATATGTTTGTGTCAATGTGGCACTAATGTTCTGAACAAAGAACCTGATGAACTGAAAGGAGAATGAAACTGAACTCCACTACTGAGGTTAATAACAGCCCCTCTCTGAAGTCACTGTGCTGATGGCAACACTTTGATCATAGTAATTGAACAAATTCCACGAAGAGCAGGAGAGAAGCGCAACAGACGTCTTCAATCAACTCCACTTGATTCAGCTTACCCTTCATTGGACCACATCTGAACAGAGCTCAGGCCCCAGTCATCTTGGCAATCCTCATTATGTCACCTCTAGGGACTTTGGACCTGAATAACTGCTGTTACACACCAGACTCTTGGGGTCACATGTCTAGCAGAGGGTCTTATCAGTTTACAGTAGGTGTCAACATCTGCATTCGGAGACAAGGCATCAGCCAGCACTTCTTGTAGGGTCACCAAAAGACAAAAACTGACTGACACATTGCACCTCAAAGTTAATCCCACTGCTGAAAGTGGTAGCCCAGTACTTTGTGGTCAAACTTTACAGTTACAATCGTAGAGCATCAAAACAACCTGGGCATAAAACAAACAGCCTTTGGCTTTAACCCAAGCAACCCAAGTTTAATTGTACCTCACAAATCACAGTAATGAGCTGAAGTCTGGGAGCCATAGAACATGGATGTCGGAGGCATAATCAAAAAACCGATCAGGAGAACAAGATGCTGGGGAGCTGAGCGGAGCAGCATCCTTTCCTTTTGTCCCGTCTTCCCTCTGTCCCTTGTCCTTCTGTCCTTCTCTTCCTTTACCCTCCTACCCTCAAACCCCAAATGTGATGCACCATTCTCACTTTGAAAAGGGGAAATTAACCTAGGAGCATTTCAAAAGTCCCGTCCTGTAATTGAAACTTCGGATCGCTGAGATATGGAACAGCTGCCACACCATGCATTCACGTGGAAGTCCTAATTAAGGAGCATGGCACCCAGGGTCAGGATTGGACACAGCGCCAGGTGGTGTGCCATCTTTTTATTTATAACCGCCATTCATCCCTCCTGACAGGCCAATGATCAATCTCTGCAATTCAAGGACTCAAATGAGGCGAGAGGGTGAGAATCCCGGCGCGTTCCTCGCCTGGATTTACTCCTCGTTTCTGTCCTTCACCACTGGTTTGTCCTCTTTTTCAGCCACCGATGTCTGTACCCAGCCCTCCTATCTCCCATCATCCCTGTTGTCTGTATCTGAGCCATGGCAGCAGAGTTTTTTGCAGTTCATTTTCTCGCCCTCACCATCATTCATTATTCATTTGATAGCTATCGGCCTCTCATGTGAAACTGCTGAGGATGTGTTCAAGGTCAAACGCCAGCGACAGGTCCTTTCAGTGCAAAGCCAGTGTTTCTCAGTCTAGGCATACTGTCCACAGGTGCCCCACAATTGCCAGTAGCACCCTCTCAGAGAGATGAGGACAAAGTAAAAGTGGCTGTTTATGCCAATCTCACAAATTCCATTTAAAACTCTGCACCTGAAAATAGAACTTCACCCTCAAAACAAAATAAATCAAAAGCAACTACAAACAGGTGGAGAACTCACAAAAGAACCATCCGCATCCATCCATTATTTGTAATGGCACGTTCAGTGTAGGGTCACAAGAGTCCGGAGCCTATTCTGGAAACACAGGGTGAGAAGCAGGCTATACGTTGGATTTTGTGGCAGTCACACAGACAAACACACACACACACACTCATTCATTCACACAAACACAGATTAGAGTTTTCATGATTTTTTTTTACTGATAAGCTCATGAAGGAATTCATCTTCAGTGACATATTTTGTAGGTAAAAAATGTAAACCACACCTATACCACTCTCCTACACACCTGTCCAAACGGAATTATCATTAAAGTATAAAAACCTCTGAACCAGTTTTAGTTCTGCAGAAGCAGACCGCAGCATCCAGCCTCCACACAAGTGACCACCTCAATTTTCTGTCCCTGTGCAGGGGGGCTACCTTAGCTAACAGCCTGGTGCAATTCCCTCAATGGACTCCAAGGTGCAAGCTGTGTCTACAGCCCATTGTGCAGCAGCACACATTTGCACAGATGGTCTAAAAACTGACAACTATTAAATAACTTTTAATTTGGCGGTGCAGTTTCAGCTAAACCCTGCTTTTTATCTCACACCATGTCGCAGGGGGTGCTTTGATGCATTGTTTCAAAGCAATGGGGAAGGGAAACCATTAAAGATAAACTGCACCCCATAAAGGGTGTTTTTACTTGTTTTGGCAAGTTATATTAAATCATGAAATGTTATAAATAATGCATAAATCCTCATGTTTTACTACTGGCCTGAGCAATGGCGTTAGGGTGTGTATTCCTCTCCGCTTCCAATGCATCCGAACTTGACTGCGTGTGTGTTTGTATAACCTCATCCAGACTTTTGCCTGTGTTTAATTAAACCCTTTAATTAAAGCTCATTTTCAATTCAATCTGAATTTAGAACCGGTAATTACCTTGCTCTGAATTTTGCATCTTCGTCTTTAGTCTTACAGTATTATTTATTTAGTCCAGGTGCCAATATACAGGAAGCATAACACACAGCCCTCATACACAGGGCTCCTCAGAAACAACAAAGAGGACTGATGCCCAGGGGTGTTGCGCAGCAAAGGCAGAGTGAGCCAATGGGAAGCCCCATACGGTACGCAAAATCCAAAAAAGCAAACCGTCAAAGTGGAACAAACTGTGATGCTTCATAGTCATGGTTTCCATGCACTTTGAGTGATGATACTTGGCAGAGACTCAAAATGGAAATCGATCCGGCGTCCCGCCCTCCGTACAGCAGGCAAAGAGGCGACGTGTGCAGCTAGCCAGCCAGCGGTGCCGGTGTTTTGCAACTGTAACTGCGTTTTAATCGTGGCCCTCATCTCTGTGTGTGAAACACTAGGTCGTGGCATTTATGAGCTCTGACAGGGTATAAATCGTGCTCCCTTCAGCGTTCGGCAAGAGGCCTCATGTCTGTTTGCCACACTGATCCTCTACTAGGGCTTTAATGGGCTGCTTTATCCCCCAAGGTTAGAGTCTCTCTTGCCATCATGTTCCTATTTACCTGGATTACCAGCACTGCTGAGATCTCTCTTTAAACCTGGATTACCGCTGCTGAGATCACTTCTGCGACTTGGAGCCTTCACTTCCCGTTTCTGGCAGACACAGGGAAAGGATGCGAATAGGAAGAAGACATCTGAACATTGCATTTTCACTCAGGTCAAGTGATTTTATTTTCATTTTTTACATTTACATTAAAATGAATTGTTTTGTCCAAAAAATAAAAGAATAAATAAATCCACAAACTGTTTAATGCAACAGTTCATTCTAACAAGGCATCTGAGCTGAATGCGACCATTTGCACAGAAGACAATTCTGACTTTAAAACACATTTTTTGGGACTGATGATTACACTTCTTCAGAATATTCTGGAATCATTTTGTTCACTCAGTATGCAGAAAACTACTTGTCTGATCACAGCATGGTGTTGTACTGTCACTGTACTGTAGTTTGGGAGACAAGTGTTAGGTTATCAATTATTACTTTTAAATGTGATTATTTTATTTATAAAATTCTGACATTTCTGTTAAATTCACACAAAGAAAATTATTGTAATGGACAGCTAGGTATATTAATGCCACTGGTAAAATATGAAGATCAAAGACAATACTATAGTAATTTGATGGAAATGGATTGGGCAAGTCTTCAGCAAACATTTGAACCCTATAATGCACTGTTTTCATTGTGTCCTGTGCCCCCAGGGATTTAAAGAAACCCCCCCCAAACCCCTTACTGGGCCAACAACAAGAACATATTCACATTGGGCACATGTGTGATGGGGCTGGAACATAAAGTTCTCACAATGTACATTCCTGCCTCCTTTGAACTTCTGAGAAGCTGGAGGACTTCCTAGTGGATCGTGGTGTAGCTTTTGCCCAGATCCCTAATCTTGACCTATCAGGTGGCATCTCTGTCACCCCAGGCTGTATATGGAGGTCAGAAAGCACCATGAAATGACAGTGTGAGTGTTTACCCTTACTGCATTCCCACTCTTTTCCTGCTCTACAAGCTGCCTTAGACAGGGGTAGAAGAGACACACAAACAAATATACAGATAGATAAACAAATGAGGCAAGCGAAGCGGGCTGCACATGCATTCATATGAGTATTAAAAAATACAAGTCACATTTTCCACTCAGTCCAGATTGGTTTGTGGAATGTCATGTTTGTAGGGAAGGGAGGAAGAGAAGAGTGAAGTCCTGCAAACACCCTTCCAGAAAATCTTGGGGCAGCCCCATCTCTCCATTTTAATCATTATCTGGCCTTCAACTACTGTCATGTCATTTATTTGTCTAATCTGCACCAACCTCTGTGCTTCATCCAACTGTCCTCACAGGCTTTACAAACACCCCTCTGACTCCAATGTTCTTCCATTTCTTCCTCCACCTTCTCCTACATAAACCACCTGTGTCCCTCCATCTTATCCTGCTCCACTGTGTCCCATCTCCACCACGCAACCCAATTCCATCTTTGACCATGCACACAACTCATGCTATTTCAAACTTTTCCAATGTGTACTACCTTCTCCCATGTCTACTACCCATCTATCTATACCTCCTTAAAGCTCCTTTCTGACCTCCATCTTTTCTGGCTCTTCTGTCTCCCGTCTTCTGCACCTTCTATTCTTCACCATCCTCATGACTTCCATCTTTTCCTGTACTACCACATTTTCTCTTCTCCCTCACCTTTCATGCCTTGCTTTTAACCCACATAACCCTCATACATTCTTTCTTTCTCTCTTCCGCCTTGTTCCTCCACGACTCCCCCTTCCCTCAGTCATGTTCTCTACACCCTTCATCATCCCTGCAAGGCTCAAGTAGATTTTATCTGTTAAAATCCTAGGGATCTTAACAGTAAGCTGTGGCATTTGAGCGCCTTGTTTTCAAAGGCAGAGTTGTGTCTCCTTAATGCGGTCAGATATTTGGAGTGAAAGACATTCTGACCGCAACCTCAGTCCATCAGCTGCGGCAAAGAAAGAGCGTTTTTGCATAACTGTCCCAGCTTTCTTGGTGGACCAGAGAAAATTATACAGATTTAAAAACGAGTGAAGAAAAAAACATTAGCAAAACAGATGTTGTTGTTTGTAGCCTTCTGGACAAATCTGATGTCATTAGTTCAGTCAACTGTCATGTGACAGACACGAGAATCAGAGAGCCAACTCTAAAATGGCAAAGGCTGATGTTTATTTCTGTTCACAAATAAAATAACCATGCTCATTGTCACAAAAAGGAAAAGAGAAGAAAGTATCTCTTTACTTGCCGCACAGCAGATGCTTGTTCCTTCTGTCTGTATGTAATAGCACTCTATGAAGACTGAAATGTTAGAAAAAGTCTTGCACATCTGGAGTTCCCTATTTATTTTTGCTTTTTAACTTCCCTTTTTCTTGCTGTTCCAGTACAGCACACTAGTCTCCTGAGGAGGTGATGACGTGGAATAGCGTAACATTGTACAGCACCTGATGTCCGTTATTCCAGGTGTAGAGCACTCTCTCACGGGGGTTGTAGTCCAACATGGAGATGTGCGAGTACTGGTTATGGAAGGGGATGTCCGTGTACTCATAGCTGGAGGAGTTGGTGTAGTAGGCAAAGTAGATCTTGGCGCCAGCCAGGTGGGAGTTGGTGACATAGAGTGTGCCGCAGATCATGAAGGCCTCGCCAGCGCTGCGCTTGGGGAAACCCGTGTCCCAGCTCTGCAGCACCTCTAGGGTTTGTGGCTGCAGGCGGCTGATGACGATGTTGCCTGCGTTGGGAATGGTGGTGTAGACGGCCCACAGCCCGCTCTCATCCGCCATCAGGTCGATGTCCGAGGAGCCACCCCAGGAGTAGGGAAAGGTGTTATTATAGCCAGCTCCACCCAGGCTGCGCTGGACCAGCACACTGCGGGAGCGGAAGTGGTACTTGATGATGATGTTGCTCTGGTACTTGTTGTAGTACAGCGAGCCGTTGTAGACCACATGACCCGTTCCTGCCCAAGGGTGTGGTAGGAGGTGCTGCACGAAGTTCTGGCCCTTGACAAAGTCACTGAGGGTACGGTATTCCAGAACACGTCGGCCTTTGTAGTAGCCGTCCATGGACCACACCTGTGAGGCAGAAAAAGGCTTTAATTTCAGGGAGCGACTGCGAACCCTGGAAAACAGGGTACAAGGCAGAAATGACCAGTACATATCAGATACATTTCCCAACACATTTCAACTGTGTGTTGGGATTAAGGGAAATCCAGAGCTAACATATTCGCATTGAAATGACTGTGGGAGGAAGTTACAGTAGAAAAAGACAATCAATGCACCAGAGATTCTTGCTGAGTTGGGCAATTATAGTTGATAGTACTTTTAAATAAAGTTGAGTCAAAACACAAGCCATACGAACGAAAGTCAAGCAGAGGTCGCACAGTTAGTCGAATGCAAATGCTAACGAAACACCTATGGGATTTCAGTGACTCTGAAAAGTTGCCAATTATTGATGAAGAAAATGGCGTTGCCAGAACTCTCTACCAGTTGCACAGTCCTTAAGAGGTTATTAAAGGAACAAAAAGCAAAATAAAAACATAACAATACCAGAAATCTGAACCAGCCCCATGGGGATTCAAATTATAGCTCAACCTAGGAAATACCTCCACCGATCACCGGAAGAACTTTGTCTAGCTCATTAAGCTGAATTCACGTTACGTGACTCATTTTTCGTTGATATTGTTGGCTGCAAAGGAAAAAAACATGAAAAAATAGCATTTCTCAGCAGGTAGAAAGCAAATGACATAATGAAAGGAAAGGATAACAGCAGTGCAATTTCAGTGGAGAGCTGGTCACACTACAGTCAAATTATAGTCAATCTATGGTCGAACTCTGGTTAGAAAGGCCCCCTGTTTTTGCTAAAAATGGCAAGTCACATTTCTGCACTTTGTGCAGGCTTTTCCTGCAGTTCCACAAACAAGGGCCTTAATCCTTGCTGAGCCTCATCATTATTCCTCCACGGTCACCCTATTCTGCAGGCTCACAGGTCTTGGGCAGCTAGGAAAATAGCTCTCTAATGGGGGGATGCAATGTGGCAGGGGCCAGCGCTGCCACCTCCTTCTTGCAGCCTCTATCCCCAGTGGTTAGGCCGCGGGTAATTACAGAGATGATTGGGGAAACTTTTGTCAAAACAAGCCGTTAATTTCCGGCCTTACGAGCGGGGTAATTAATCATCGCGGCCTCTTGTGACAAGACCGTTGTGCACCTCAGATCTAGGGGGATAAAGAGGTGGGGAAGGAGGGGTTATTCAGGAGGGACCAATAGAAAGGAGAAGGAAACGGAGGATACTGATGAAACTCGGCTGACTGGTTGGAGTTGGGTTCGAGTGCAAATCAGGGTGGACGTTCTCCCATCTCTCCACCCCACGATCACGCATAGAAGGCCATTGTAAATGACTTCACTTCCCGCCCTTGCCTAGGAAGCGATGCGAGTGGTTACTGAGTTCGATCTGACTCAGTGGCACTTGCATCCATCCATCCCCGACTAATTAAGTTTTCACTGTTACAACCATTATTAAAATGTAGTATTTCTTTTTTCATAAAGAGGTCCAGCATACCTATTCAAATTGTGTGTGAAAGCTTTACGTGATCGCTGACAGATGGCGATTGTGAATAGTGGGCACTGCCTTGAGTTCTTCAACAGATTACTTTAAGTCTGGCCATGGTTCTTTATTGTGCTTTCTTATTTGTAAAGTGTCATAAATATATCTGTCAGGATATTCAGAATGAGCAGGCGGATGCATGAGGTGTTCCCGGTTCACTACAGGGAGGGGGTGTCTGTCAGCCTGGTCTCTGCAAGCTTCTCCAAGTAGAATCACTTGCCATGCGACTTTTTAGGGTAATGAACATTTCGTCTCAATGAAATTCATAAGTACAGGACCCACTTTGAGCAAGGTCTGAACATCTCCTTTATTTTTATACAGAAGTTAAAAAGTTAAAAGTCTGGAAAGGTTGCCTTTACAGAGTTGTTCATAGTGAGTTATCCTCACATGAATGTTATGGGAAGACAGGTACAGCATCTGGGTCAGGAAGGTGTTCCACACTCAAGTAGACAGGTGACAGGGACAGCAAAGCAGAGCGGACGGTGTCTCACCCTGTTGTCCGAGCTGGGAATCATGGTATCAGTCATCCAGGATCCAAACCGTGAGCCTGAAGCCCGTACAGTGATGGGGTTACTCACGCCGGTCAACTTCCCACAACCTGTAGGGGAGGATGAAGGGTTGGATCAAAAAACCCCCAGGAGCTTTTAGACAGCTTTATTTGGTTACATTATCAGTTCTGAAATGTTCATAATCAATAAATGTTTCAAGCCCTGTTGAGGACATATGTTTGCAGTTTCATTCTGCTTTTTCAAAACTCATTACTCGTCTGAGTAATGTTCTGAGATACGAGGGCAGCAAGTTACACCGCTGTTTCATAACACTGTCAGAGCTGAGAATTCACTAAGAAATCTTTGGATTTTTATTGATCAGAATTTGATCTAATTAATGTGAAAAGCATGGCAGCAATGCTCAGGTCGATTACACACAAAGCCCAGCAGGTATTCTGAAAGTAAAGGTGTGGTAATGACAACATCCTACTTCAGTTCATCTTATGCCCAGAGATTACCTATCATACACTTAGAGAGCAAATTAAACATATTTTGCAATTAGAAGTGAATTAAGCCACATCAAT
Source organism: Arapaima gigas (assembly GCA_900497675.1). Classification (NCBI taxonomy): domain Eukaryota; kingdom Metazoa; phylum Chordata; class Actinopteri; order Osteoglossiformes; family Osteoglossidae; genus Arapaima; species Arapaima gigas. The sequence goes on along the minus strand of UFQX01000576.1, from coordinate 282,199 downwards.
AGCTGGAGATGTTTTTCACTTCCCGGTGTCACCTGAAGCAGATAAAGGAGAATGCAAAAACATACAACCTGATATAATGGTGCTTTTAGGCTTTTCAGCTGTAGAACCTCAGATTCAGAAGTAGAACAAGCTGCAGGTACATAGTGAAAAGGGTAAAAATATAGTAGGCTGTGTGCAGAAAACACCGTGATTGTGTGTGTTCTGTAAGAAAGCGACGGCTCGCTTTAAATAGACTTTGTACAGACAAGGAGGACAATGTTCGTTTCTGTGTCAAAGGACTACTTTCCATATGTGGACCACTATGTGTTATTCCTTACCGCCCTCCACTGCTAACACTGTCTCCATTGCTGTGGCATCCATCAGGAGGGGCTTTCATTTTTCCAGTGTTTTCCACGAATACAGCCACTTTGGTTTAACCTCATCTTGCTGCTCTAGTGAGCGAGATCAGTGATGAAACAGATACTGAGAAAAGATGCTTGCCTGTCCCTGAGTTCTACTCTTCTACCAGCTGTATTTGGAGGCAATTATTGGTAACGTGGAAAGTCATATCCATCCAGTTTCTAGACTGTGGGTTGTCAGCGAACCTTCTCACACAAGAAATGACATCAGGAGGTGCAAGATGGGTGGGATTAACCTTCTGTATTTGTTGCAACTTTTGAAGTGTTTTGATTGGTTTCAGAGGTCTTTAGCGTTGAGTATCATGTATTCAGTTAGTTTTCTCCAGACTCAGTGGTGCAAACAGCTTGCATGGATTACCCCAAAGCCAGGGTGCCAAGGCCTTGACTCACAACCGCAGAGCGTCAACCCCATGTTCCCGTTCATACCCAGTTTCTGCATGCAGGACTGTAGCCTCGTCTCCAGAAGGAGCACTCGCTGGCGGAGCTCCTCGTAGTCGTACGCTCCCATTTCCTCCTGGATGGCTATCAGCACCAGCGACAGGTTGCGCACCTCCTCCTTCAGTCTCACGATCATGCGTGCATCTGCCTTGTACTGCTCCAGCACAGGCAACAGGGGGAGCAGCTGAGTTACCTTGTCCTTGAGTTCCTGAGGCCAGCATTGCAAAAATGGAGGAAAAAAAGTGTTTGAGAAAGGAGGCAAAAAGAAGAGGAATAAGACCATATGTGGGAACATACACGCCATGCACTGCTAACAGTGTCCCCTGCTGGACCGGAGGGCAAATCACCAACCGCTGTACTGTTATTTTCTAAAACAACAAAAACAGAAGAAACACAAGGAAATATTACAGGTAGTAGTGGTAGTAGTAGCTACAACAACAAAAATCAAGTTCAGATTCCCACAGTGATGTTACGATGGCTCCTGCAAAAGTCACCTCCCCAGATGAGCGAGTCATTAACAAGTAAACTGTTTGAACACGATTTACACAGAAGCTACAAAGGCCTGCTCTCCAAAGAATATGTCAGAATACATCAGCACAGCTGCTTCTGCAGTCTTGAGCCCTGTGATCAGTCCCTTCATCTGCATGTCTCGGTAGACAACGCGAATGAGCACAGTGTACCTGTGGAGAACACAAGCGGTGGGACAGACAGATTCCACCTCAATGGGGTTTATCGTAAATCTTCCGATGCAGCTGTACTCAGCCCAGCAGTGCCGGCCATAAATCTCATTTTCCCATTTTGCAGTGCGGAAATCTCAACTCGTCAATCTCCCGCCCGCCCATTGCTGCGTTTGTGCGACCCACATTCATCAATCATACAGGAGAAATAAGATACAGGCCTTTCTGCATTTTTCTTTTTGTTACATGTTCAATAGTGGTCGAAACACTGGGGGCTTCCAGAACACGTATCTCTCCTAATTGAAAAGAATTGCCGTTTAGAACATCGTGAAATGGTGCAGGGTCTCCGAGACACATGTGAGCGCACTCTGCCGCAGTGGGTTATGCGATTAGCTCACCCTTTGCGTCCCTTTCTTGGCCTCAGACCAACTGAGGCAGCAATTCGTCATTACAGGGACCTGTTTTGGTGTCATTTCATAAATGATATGGCAATATTTACAAAAAAAATGGATAACTATTTTCCAACATTTACTTTTTATAAAATCTGACTCATAACATTTTCATTGGCTAAATAATACAGAATACAAGGAAAATATCCTTGAAATACAGCACCCCCCCCCCCCCCA
>UFQX01000576.1:52074-280008 GCA_900497675.1 Arapaima gigas | reverse complement strand
CACCCCCCCCCCCCCCAACACTCACACACTATTTCACAAATAGTTTGAAAAGCAGACATGTGCCAAACACAAATACTGACACAGACAGACACATATCCAATGTTTCAGCTCAATTGAGTCATACATAGAGTGGCCTCCAAGCAAAAGCAATGTAGAACCCTGAATTATTAATCCCCAGGATCCGGAGGAAGGAGAATGTTTTTCTTTTAAGTGTGTGTGTGTGTGTGTGTGTGTCCCCTCGAAGTCCTAAATGATTCAAATGTTTTTGATCTTATTTTAATTTTAAATCTGCCATGTGACACCTCTGTATCTCCGAAATGAATGTGTAAGCAGAATATGTAATCTTTCCTGTTTAACAGTAATTTAATGCACGAACCCCCTCCCCAACTCCCTCATCTGCCTTCCACCGTACTCTTGCTCCTATAGGACCTTGAGAGCAGCCTGAGGAGCAACAGATTGGCCAAGCTGGGGCAAAGGATCATGATCAATAGGTCCAAAAGAGCCGAGTCAGGAGGGCAGGAGGGTGGAAGACCAGCCCGCCTTGGCACTGATGAAAAGCTATTAAGGGAACAATGTGCTCGGATGGAGCCGACGCACGACGGCGCTCATCCTTCTCCCCACTGAGTGCCGCTGCATCTCATTAGCAAGATGGAGAGCTGTACTTTTCCGCTCCATAAGCCAACCCGGGCCGAAAGGTAGCACACTTGTGGACATCAGTAAGGGACAGACACAGCTCCCCAACTTACAAATGGACTGAGTGTCAGTACCAGAAGCATTCTGGGATAAAGATACATGGACGTCACCTAAAAGTTTTTGAGGGCAAGTACAACTGTGGTACCTGAAAGCTCTTGGGATTGAGTGATCGAGGGTTTTCTGAGGCTGTCTTCAGCTTGCCATCCACCAACTTCATGAGGGACTCCATGTTGCGCACGTACTGCAGGTCTCTGTAGGTCCTCAAATCCAGCACCTCCATTGACTGAGTGATGTTCTGGACCTGTTAATAAGAGCACAAAAAATAATTCTTCACAGTAAGCAAGGTTAATTTAATAATAAGCCAACTCATACACACAGACACACACATTGTGTCTGCTGACTCCACAGCTTTTTGTTTCTGCGTGATCACCAGCTGTCAAGAGAAATAATGGAACGCAGTGCAGACGCAGTCCAATGGACAAGGCCCTGGTTGCATTTAATGACGTTCCTGAGCTGCTGTAACTGTGGGACTCCCACTTCTACCCTTGTCAGAGGGCAAGAGAAATGGATAAAATCGTACCAGAGTGAATGGCTTTGCCCTCCACTCAGCACTTTCTGGGGACTTCTTAATTAAAGCTCATTAACGGCGCGGCCTGAGCAGAAAGCGCAGCATTCCGTCTGGCTTCCCCTCGCTCAGAGGACGACGGTGCCCACGTTAACACGCTATCTGCTGGCGCTTCCATTTCTGTCTCCACACTTGAATGACTCGTCCACAACGGGTACTGTAGGAACGGACTCTTCATCAACAGGAGCCTGTGGGACATTGTGGATGTGGGATGGTTCTGGTACAGGGTCTGAATCAGAGCTCATCTCAAGACATTCCAGGAACAGCAGCACAATTTATTACATGGGTAGAACAGTTGTGTTGAGCAGAGCCTGGTCTCACACGGAGTGCCGGGCCAGCTCTGTCACACTGCCTCTGGATCTCCTCCTTGTCAAGCTGTTTCTGTGTCACCGCTGTTATACTGTTTCTCCCACCACTCCATCTCGTTGCTGCTAACTCCTCCGTCTCGCTGCCACGAACTCCACCATTTAACTGCCACGAACTCCTTCATCCAGCTGCCACTAACTCCTCCGTCTCGCTGTCACTAACTCCTCCATCTTACTGCCACGAACTCCTTCATCCCGCTGCTGCTAACTCCTCTGCCTAACTGCCTCTAGCACCTCTGTCTAACTGCCACTAACTCCACCATTTAACTGCAACTAACTCCTCACTGGCAGCCAGATCCAGATCCAGCACCATCTCTTAAAACAGGCCCTCAACAGCCAAACCCGGAGGGAACTTCTCTGTTCTTCTTGTTGGTCTTTTTAATAAAGCATTCATTTTCTCAGCTCCCCAATTTAGATTTTATCACCTCCCAAACAGGCAAAGAAGGTTAGAGGAATAACGTCCTTAAACCAAGTCAGGTGTGTTTTTTAAGTCGGAAGAGATGCCTGATGCTTCTGTTGAGTAGTTTGGTGGTGCATAATCCCCATATGGTGCAAACATGAAGTCAGCTGCAGTGTGTTAGAAGTCAAACACTTCACTGGTGTTCAAATTGCTGATGGTCCAGGGGTCGAGCACCAGGATCAGCTTTACCTCAGTCTCCAGAAGCCTTCATGGTGTGAGTGCATGAGCTGCAAACACTGCTAAAGATATGATTTATTCATTTTTATTTATTTGGTGTGTGTGTGCGCGCGCACCATAATCCTTTCTCCCTGGAGGAGCTGATTTATGAATTCTCCTTCATAACAGCAGGATAATGTAGCCTTGATGTGTGTTACGCTTAATATGAAGGATCTTGAGGGAAGTTGTTGTTGGTGTAATTGCTTGTCCAGAGAAATGTCCGGCATTCCGCTGCCTCTATCAGAGTTGCATGACACACTGCATGAATGTGTGTCAGAATGAGATGTGTATTTAATTCAGCTATTATTATTATTATTATTATTATTCTTCAGGTAGTAGTGGGTTGGTGACAGCTTGTGTGTGTGTAAGAGAGGAAGAGATATGTCTGCTCCTCAGCAGGGAGTGGCAGCTCTGTAACAGCTTGCGCGCGCGCGTGCGTGTGTGTGTGTGTGTGGGGTACTCTCTGCCAGGTAGTGACAGCTTGTGTGAAAGTTGGGGGTAGAGAGTGTCCTGGCAGGTCAGCTTCCCCATTAGTGTGTTTTATTTTAAGAAACACAATTATTCTCTGCACCACACCTCTCAGTGGGAGGAGGAGGAGGGGGGGGGGGGCGGAAGGGAGAGATAGCGAGACCATGATGGAGAGATAGATAGAGTGAACGAGAGAGAGAGTGTGTGTGTGTACGTTTGAAGATGCACAACACGCAGGTATGCAAACATCAAGACCTTCGTTTAGCAGGCGTTGTCATATAATAAAACAGAAACAGCCCAAATAACCATGTTCTATTATAAACGTTAGCTATTTTGACATTCTTGAAGTGAATACAGGTTGCAAGATTACATTCTCTACTTTGTGAAAATACTGCTGTGGTTATTAAGCTTCTCTAGCCAAGCTAAAACGGGGTAAAATGTGATAGAATAGGAATGCAGTTCTAAATTAGGAAAATGAAGGGCTGCACTTTACAAATGGGATTTATTTCTGGGGCTGACTGCAGCTCAAATCATAACCAGAAAGCTAGAATACCCAGATATCTGGTCCCAAAATGAGGTAATGAGGGAATGTGATGTCACACAAAAAAAAAAAACACAGGAGATGTTATTAATTTTATGTCGGAAATGTATGTTTGAAATAGTGTAGGAGGATGCATTCAATTAATAAGATCCGTGTTAATTTTTTCAAGGCAAATAACATATTTAAAAGCTTTCGTAGGAACATGGATTTAGCAGCAAAGTGCTCATGAGTAAATAGTTTCCTGTTTCTTACATGCAGTAATGGAGTAATTGACTTAAGAGTTTGTTTTTAGCAAGGGTTATTTCTGTGGATGTCCGCATCTCGCCCGAGGTGTATCAATCTTCCTTAAATCCCAAATCCACTTAATCCAACAAAAGCGCTTTGACAAGCCGTAATCTCGAGATGATCTCAAATTCAATTTCCCCAGAGGATGTTTTTTCCAGGCATTTGCACCAAAGAACACATGATGCATGCCTTCAAGTCGCTCCCCTCCCCTCTCTACGTCTCGTGTTGGTACAGAAGGCAAATGAAAACGTTATGTGATTATCATCATTCTCCGAAGCCTCTCAGCTTATTACTGCAGAGCGGCCGTCGTAGACCTTGGCATGTGTGAAAGAGCCTCTTTGTGTACATTCATGCGCTTGTGTGTGTGTTTGCAGACATCTGACAGACGGTCTATGCGCCTGTTATGGATTTGAAATTATTTCACTCTCTCACTGCTCTTTTTTGCTTTAAGGGTTACACTTGACAGAGCTGTAAACCCACCACAAAAACCCATTTTTCTGTGCAAATTTAGGACATGGCCTCCTTTCACGCTGTTTCCACAAAGCATCTCGGCAGGCGACCCAGAAGCCCCAGGAGCAAGCCTGGCCGATGGACACTCACCTGTTCCATGAGCTGGCGCAGCTGCTTGCTCCGCGGGTCACGATTGCACATGTTCTGGGCTGGTGCAACTACCGTGCAGATGCACTTCCCATCGGCGTCTGTGGCTGAGCTGTAAATCTGCCAGCCCTCCTCGGGGCTTGGGTACAATGCCTGCGGGGTGACAAGGGCAAGAGGTGCGCTGTTAGATCAAGACCTTCAGAGAGACCCACAGGAAAGTGGGCAGCCCTGAGTTGCCCAGCAAATAGAGGAGATCAGCAGAACAAATTCTGGATCGGATTTTAGCCCAAGATGACCCAACAGTGCAGAGGAGCACAGTCACAGCAGGTCACTTATCAGCCGCTGAGCACTTCAGAGGGCAGCCGGAAACCTGGCTGCAGCACCTGACTCTATGGGACTGCAGGTCAATTAAAGAAGCAAAACAGGACAAAGAGTGCAGCTCATTTCTTGGCGACACCCTGCAGTGCCAAGCGCTCACCTGACGTGGAACAATTTGGGATGACACACAGTCACCATGATATTTGTTCCACCATCATTCCTGCTGAAGGCAGAAGCACACGCCAAGAACGCTCTGGCTGGGAAATGGGAAACAAGCCGTGGTTGGAGTGCAGCAACTGCCGAGCACCAACCGGTGCCTCCACAGGACGATGAAGAAGAAACCCACGTGGTGTGAGCTGAATGTCACCACCGGAGGTTGTGCCGCTAATTATCTTTTAATTAATAATAACCCCGAGGATCATTCTGAAGTGGTGACAACGGCCTTGTGTGGGGGGATTAACGAAAAGACCTCAAAGAGATTTAGGGCACATGGTGCCCCGGCAGGCGGGGATGGTACCTCAAGGTGCCACAGGAAGGTTCTCCAAAGTTCAGGCTGTAGCAGGGCTGCACTAGCCACAAGCTCCCACTTGCTGAACAACTGCTAAACGTTTACCTCTTTCAGAGGTACAGAGAACCACCTCTCCGTTTCTCCCGTCATACCATGAAACGCGACAACAAACTGTCTCCATCGACCACGTCCACTCACTCCAAAGTCTTCTATGTCCGTATTCTGAGAGTCTACGGATCAGCCACAGCAGATGGGAAACGGACCTCAGGTGTGACGTTATCTAAGGACATTAAAACTGTGCTGCTTTTCCCATCATCCTTGTCTAGGAACCTACCAGAACAAAATCCATCAAAAAACCATCTGGCTACTTATTTCCTAGTCGCACCCATGGAAGACAGAGACCAGTCCCCGCCCCTCTCTCTCAGTTTAATCCCAGACTCTTTTCAAAACGGATATCCGTTGCTGAGTTACAAAAGTGTGTTCAGCTCCTGAGACGGGTTGCGGTAAAAGCAGAGCGGTCCAGTGACCACAGTGCGCAAGAGCCCTTTCGCGCTGGAGACTTTTCACATGAGAACAAGCAAAGAATGAAAACGATATACATGACGTACACATTTCTGTTTGCTTCTTTCTGCAGGCTGTCAGTAGCGTCAGAATGACAAACAACATCAGACACCCCCTACACATACATACACCCAAGGAAACCCAGCAGCCATTTCAGATACCTGTATGTTTTCACAGAAATCTCTTCCACTTTGGGCTTTCAAAACAAATGTACAACAATTTTGTCATATATTGAAATCCCTTTTTTGAGCATGTCAAAAAACCTCTCGAAACCCTGCTGGCTACACGATCACGGCCTGTTCAAAACACTTCCACAGTGAATGTTTACCTGCCCCTGAAGGAATTTAGGTTGCAATTCACAAACACAGAATAGATGGGGTTCAGTCCCGCTAATACAAACTAAAATTCACCACAAGGAATTTGTGGGCAAATTTTTCGCTGAACATCCTTGATGCACATCTGTAAATGGCACGATAAACAAGTAGGCTGCCTGTGCAAATAGAGCGCTACCAAGAAAGGGGCCGATAATGTCATCCACCAATGGTTTTTTTTAATCTCTTGCCCCAGCAGAATTTTATTTTTTCCAGCATTGATCTCAGAAACCACATGGAGTATTGGTGCCTTAAACATGAAATACTCGATAAGAAATCCAGCCGTATTAAGCATTAAATTGGAAGCAGTGTAAATCAGAAGGACTGTGGATTAGTGCAACTGCAACACATTCTGGTACCCAAATAAACAAAGAAGCAGCCATCAACACGCCACTTCCTTGGTTTCACTAAGCCTGGCCATTGCCAGGATCCGGCAGTGCGGCTCACACATCCATTCATGAATTTTTCATAAATGTTGGAGCTGAAGTATGCTGTGCGATGCCTGAGCCTCAATACAGCCACTAATGGAATTCATCTAATTTCGTTCAGCCATCATTCCAAAACATCTACCCGTATCAAATCAGGGCCACAAGTAGAAAGCAAAGACACACTCTTTTGGTTTCAGATGCTGGAACATCCTGGGGAGCGATGAATGCTGGAGGGATTCCTGCAAGCTGCCTCTGCACAGCAGTTTGGCTCCCCAACGGATATGTGAATGAGAACAAAGGGAAACAGTTGCACAGACTGACAACATTGACCAGAAGAATAAAAACCAAACAGAAGAACCAGACCTCAAAGAACCACTCAGAAGAACCAGACCTCAAATAAGAAACCAAAGAAATAAAAGTGGGTAGGGATGACACAGTGAGTCAGAGTGCTGTAGTTACTGGCACTCAGCAGCTTAATGAAGTGTTTCCATGATCCCTACCCCCCCAGGCCAATGATGCACGCGAGCATTTGACCAGCATGTCAGTGGCGTCGGCTGCATGGTGGATCCTCCATCCAGGCATCACAGCACAGCCTAAACCACCAGGACTTACCGGCCAGCATTGAAAATCAATGAGACTTCCCAAAACACAACTCCTGTTGGTTTTCCAGACTCTCACCTGACCTTTGCAAGAGATCCACCCAGACTCCCCTCTTTCTGTGCAGGTGGAGTCACCCCCCCCCCCACTGCCAGAATCCCCCAGAGGCAGAGGGCACTGGGCTAACAAACGCCCTGGTCTGTAATTAGTTCTACCTCAAGACACAAGGAGTCCTTACCTGACGGCTTTGAGGGTGTAGAGCAGGGAGCCAGAAGTCGATAAGAAGAGACAAACATCATGTACAGTGCAGGATGAGGTGCACAATAGCTTTGACGTGCAAAAGGTTTTATATTCTTGTTTGCTCATAAGTAGAAAGAATCTGTTTATGTATGAGAGATTTCATCATCTCCTCAGCCCTTGAGAACCGTTTTATGACGGCTGGACATCCATGTCCAGCATCCACAGTAGACCAGTACCTTCCTCCTCTAGAAACTATTTTAACATTGTCAAGTTTTACTTGTTTTGTCTGGCAGATGTGGAAGATCCACACATGCGTGACTTGGGAGGCACGGTGAAGCCGGGTCGACGAAAAGCAGGTGCACCTGGTAACAGCTGAGCCAACAGATGTTCCTTCACAGCAAGCTGACCGCTGGCTAAAAGGCGCTGGGGGAAATTGTCATAAAGGACCGGGGAGTAATGGCTTCCTGAACTGCTTGGTGCAGCGGGAAACTCGGAGTGGCAAAGAGCAATTTCCCGGCCATCCGGTGCACCTTAAAGACTGTCATCAGAAACGAACGACGCAGCGCAGCGCAGCGGACCCTGACCGGGAGCACGACGGCCAGCAGAGAACCTTGTCTAAATCAAATGTGCGGATTACAGTGCACCTATCGGCCCTCACACCCATGTGACAAAGACAGAAACGAGTGAGCGAGAGCTGCCAGATGACGCCAGCACCCACTGACTGACAGGAAGCCCACTTCACGCCGCTCGCCCTTCCCCCCGCCGAAGTGCCTGCTTCAGCATCATCGATGAGCCTGGTGCCAGCCCATCCCCCCACCCCCATGGATTAGGCTGCTGGCCACTGTCCCACTTTGAGCTCTCAGAAGCTTAATGAAGCTTTTACCTGAACCCTTTCCAATCGCTTAACAGCTGAGAGTCATTAAAATGGCCAAATTAACCAATTTACATTTGATTAACTAATCATGGTTGGATTGTGTGCGATAACCTGGAGCTGTGTACTCGCTGCCACGAATTAAGGTGCAGGCCTGTAATAATTCCGTCGATCTCAAGTCATGGGACCTGCAGCTTTGGGCGGATTGGGCGGTCCAGCAGGCTTGACAGAAACTGCTGCCATTTGTCTCGAGGAATGAGGTTTACACTGTATTTCATTACCCCTGAACTGAAGGTAAAGGCTGTAAAGTTGGAATAAATCGTGAAGTTCTCACTCACAGGACGGACGTGGAGGACAAAACGTTCGTTACAGCTGCACGACTGCAACCATTTGTCTCTCCAGGAAATGACCGGTTCTCCACGAGCCTCACATCACAAGCAGGTCTCTGCAGCATTAAGGCGAAGCAGATCTTCTTATTTCTAAGTTTGTGTATTATGCCAGAGTCCTGACACAGCGAGCACCGTGAATCCCTACCATACCATGTTCCTCTACCCCGTGGGCTCAAACTGCTCCCCAAAGTGTGGCTCAGGCCCCTGATCTCCTCAGTCCAATATCTCCTGGTGTAAATATTTCAGGAGACCTGAGGACAGCCTGCATAATAAATAAGGTTGTGAGGACAAGTACTGACCAAATATACACACCCTGCTGGTACCGCACAAACACACACACACACACACACACAAACCATGCTCACAGTGGTGGACTCACCCCGTATGACCGGGCAGTTACACACTGTACACCAACTCCATACGTGCTACACAACACCTGCTGGAGAAAATGTTGTGACAGTTACATATTGCAGAGTCTGTATCACTGACTCTCAAAGAAATGCCCATGAGAGTCAAGGATAGCGTTGCCATGGAGCTGAACTCGGAATCCGGTTCCGCTGAGGGGGCCGGGAATAGCAGTTTGTCTGTCTGGGTAAGCAGCTGGCTCTGTAGTTAGACTGTGGGGGTTATGATCAACAACTGTCCACCACGTCCAACAATGTCATGACTGTCTAAGTAAAACCTACCACCATATAGCTGCTACAGTCATACATGAACAAAAACATGGACATTCCTCTGGGGAAACAGACTGTAGATTTTGTATTGCATGTCTGTGTGTGAAGAAGGATTTTCCTCAGTCTATGTCTGCGAGTGTGCAAGCCTGATCCTCAGTCTCGGTCTGTGTGATGAACATTGCTGTTAGGCTTAGTCTCTCAGGCCTGAGACCTGCTGCATTCTGGGAAGTCGTCTTCCATCATACCACCTGATTGCTTCACAAATGAAAGGAGATACGCAGCCCAGGGTGTGTGACGGCTGCCTTGAAATGCAGTTTTAGATATGCTCAGGCTACGTGCAAATGTACGCCAACCTAATTTGGGAAAGGATCCAGTGCCATTAGAGAACACACACAGTGTGATAGAACCTGTACTGGTGCTTGAGTGTGTGGGCCACTCCCGGAGGTGGTTTTTAGTGTGTTTTTGTGAGGTGTGGAGGTTGCAGAGGGACCAGGGAGGTGGCACCACAGGGCTCCTCGGGAAACCTCCTCAAGTGTGTGTGGGTTGGGCAAGCAGAGGATGCAAAGAAGACAAGCAGAGTTGAGTGCTTGAGTGATACTGTTAGTCTTCCTCTAGGGAATCTGCAGCTGAGAGTTCCTGAACTAATGCACGAGCCCCCCCGCCGTCTAGAGTTGCATATCAAGCACGCGTGCGGCTGAACGTGAGTGGAATTGACAGCATGGTCACAGTGTCGGCTCCACGGCCACTCACAACAGCCGCGGATCCTCAAGCAGCCATGATGGCGAAGGATTACTGCTCTGTAAACTGTGGTCAAGTGCTGTCGCCACGGCAATGGGATCAGACGGTTGTCGGGAAAAGATGCAGACCAAGTGAAGCGGATTGAAATTGTAGCTCAGGGCTGTGTGAACTCTGCGGCAAAGGGGTCGTGGCAGAACAGCACCATCGGAGTCACACTGAGGGAGCAGAATCAGGGGAGGACGCCCCCTGTGAGCCATGTACAGCCGGACAGACCCACCCATTTACAGCTATGCGTGTCTGCCTGCAGGAGCATGCAGGAGTTCCATATACCTGTGTGTCCATCAGAGTTTGCTCACATGTCCAAGTGTGAGACTGCATGCATTTCCAGAGTGTATGAAGGTGTTCCGCCTGGCCGGGAGTGAGAGCACGCCTCTCGGCTCACGTTACAGCAAAAACGATTTCCTCCTCCACCAAAGGACCTTGCTTTGCCACACTTGATCATGCCGCTGTCAATACACATTAGACACTCTGGAAAACAGATGCGCTCAGAGGAAGTCTGAACTTGGGCAATAAATGCGTGTTCTTCCCCCACCTGTTGTGCCCACGGATCGTGTGCCTGCACTGCTAGCGGGCTGACAGCGGATATTAGCAGGTGGAAATTAAATTGTAGGTTTGCGAGCAGATGAAAGGTGAAGTGTGAGGTGTAAGTCGGGGGTGTCACGCTGCGTTTCTTGAGGCTCCCCGAGGGTGCGCTGCTTTTCCCTTTAGCTCAGCTGTTTCGCTGCACATAAAATTCCAGTAATAAGTCGCTTTGCACACTAATGAGGGCATAATGCAGAGTACAGATACCTGGGCTGGAATGAGACCATACCCCACCCTGGAAATGGGCTCTGCAGTGTGACCCCACCCACCGCTCATCCAAGGGGTGAGATCTTCCAAAGACCACCTGGAACACTTTCTGAGGCGAACTGGTTCAGCTAGGATGATGCGAGCTGTGGGAGGTAGTGTGTGAGAAACCCCTCAAAACCCCTCCTCAGACTGACATCCCTGAAGGGGGGAGTTCTCACCTATTCAGCCTGACACCACCCTCAACACACACACACACACACACACACACACACACACACACACACACACACACACACACACACACACACACAGAGATACAGACTGTGATCTCCCTGTGTTGGGCAGTTCTTAGCATCATCTCTGAGGCTAGAATATTTAGTGTGTTGCCGCAATCTCTGTGTGACAGTACCTTCGTGTGTATCCATAGGTCTCACTGAAGAAACACACTCCACTACCTGAGTGGCCCGTGAGGTAACAGAGCTCCAGTTTGCATTTGGCGAGACACTAAAAATACACACTGATAAATTAGATCAAGTCAAGCCCTTCAATGGCAGCCATCAATCCCACAGTGGAGCTGAGTCTACGTCTTCTTAACTAACTGCGACAAACAATGCAGTTGCTTCTTTCTGTTGTTCCACTGACAGACAGACAGACAGACAGACAGACAGACAGACAGACAGACAGACAGACACACACACACACACACACACACACACACACACACACACACACACTCTCTCTCTCTCTCTAGCTGCAGGGATACCGGCACCACACAGCTCCAGGCAAGATCTCCTCTCGAAGTAGACTACTTTGGATCTTCCGGTTGTTAAAGCACATGCCGTATTTCTCTACACCAGCAGCATATGACCCATGTGGAGCAACATGCAAACACTCAAAGAGCACAGCACCCACTACAGAGCAGATCTGGTCATTACCAGCAGCCCAGGGTGAAGAGATCATCTAAGAGGGTAAACAGCCATGTAAAGGCATCATCTCAACCAACCCAAGTCCTACTATGATTCAAGACCCGTCTCTACTGGGTATCATTCCGTTGATGTGGGGGGTCTGCTGTCCAGTCCAGCACCCCACACCTGCATCACGCGGAGGGGAGATTCTCCACGAGGGAGAGGGTTTTGGGCCAGAGGGTTCAGCCAGGAGGAAGCAAATCCAAACCAGGTCAGTATCCCAAACCCCCAGAGGAGCACCTCCCTGCCCTCCCATGCTGTCACTCATCCCGACCCCCCCACTCGCCCAGGAGAAAAAGAGAGGGCTGTACGCACACTCACGATTTTCTCCGAGGTGCCTCCTCGGGAGATGGTGGTCCCGTTGAGGCCCACCAGGGAGGGCAGCGTCTGGGACATCCAGTTGGTCACCATGGCCATGGTGCTGAGCACAGCTCCGATCTTCAGCAGCGGCACAGTCATGTCTCCGCTCCTGCCCCGCTCCCCCGGCAGCCCCGGGGGGTTGTCCCTGCCCCCTGTGCCAACGGCCCCACGACGGGAAATTGACCCGATCGGAGATGGCACCCCCTTGAGGGACTTCCTGTGTGAGGGAGCAAAAGGGAGGGCACGAGCTCGGAAGGGACAGACAGGCAGAAGCTACTCCAGCAGGGTAGCGTAGCACCGCGTCGCTCCGTCCGCGAGACTGCCAGTGCCTCCCTCACTCGCTCACCCCCTTGCTCACTCGCTCTCCCGCTCACTCGCTCCCCTTCCAGCACACCAAGCCACACATTGGCTGCCCCTTCATTTGCTCCCTCCCTCCCACCCCCGTTCGCTCGCCCTCAGCCACGCCTTTGCTCTCTCTCATCTCGCATCCCCTCTCTCTGTCGCTCTGTCTGGCTGACAGTCTACCAGTGAGTTGCTCTTCGTCTTCCCAACCGGCGCCCTGTAAGGCAAACAGAAGCCAGCATGCAACAACACACACACACACACACACACACGCACACACACACACACACGCTCATGTAAAGGCACACACAAGAAAAAGTAAGAGACCCTTCAGAAGAAATGGAGAAAGTTCAGGACAAACTCTGTTCAGTTATACATCATCCAAGTCAATGCATTCATTGTCCTGACTGACATCTGTCAATCCTGCAACAAGTCCCGCCCCCTTGCCTGAGCAACTGGCTCCATTGTGGGAGATCTGCTTCATGGCCCTTGGGGGCAGCGGCACCCCAGTCACATTCCAGACACTGGTACAGATTAATGAGGATCGATCCCTGTCCAAAAGACGAGTTTAATTTTTTACATTTCAGGTGCTAAGAATAAAAACTAGCTTGCTGGGACAAAGCACCTCTGTAAACTCAGTGACATGAGTCATCATAACTCATACGTGATGTTAAAAACCACCAACTGTGAGAATACAGGAGTCCGACATGCAAAATGAAAGTGGCAGTGAAGACGGCCACTTTCACCTCGTGTCACCTTCAGTCACAAGGTCTCAAAACCAATGACCCACAGGGACACCTCAGTCCTGCTACCCAGGTTTACCAGTTTACCTGCTGGTTTCAGCCGCCGCGCATCGAATTGAACAGCCACCTCTTCCGTGTGAAACAAACCAGAAACTCGGGTGATCAAGTAACCAATATGCTGGTCTGAAGGAATTAATTTGAACTATTAACTCCATGTAACCAGCAGGTGATCATTTACTCTCAAATTACTCATCTGTAGGCATATTTCTTTTAAAGTGTCATTTTCTGTATAGGCATTGTTTACATCCTATTATTGACACATTTTTTGGGGATTACTAAAACCTTTAGAAGAACTGCACATGTACTGTAAACTACATTGCTGATACAGCTCAACAAGGAATCATGGAACCATGTTACGTTTTTATTTATGAAAAAAGTTTTTATTTCCAAAAAGATCTTCATATTAGTTTCACCGAATCTCTGTCAGTGGAATATCATACAACCTTCCTTTCTGAAGGTAATAACAGATTCAGAGCAAGTCATTTTCTCCATCAAATTAGACCAGCTATGATCCATGAACATTTGTAATCCTACACATGATTGAATTCATCAACAGCGTTTAATTTCTTAAGAAAACTATTTCAGAAACTGCGCCCTTCCAAATTCTCAATAAATTCACAGTGCCATCTGTGGGCTGTTTCTGGCCCGAATATGATTGAATTTTGGCCTTGTGCAATAAACATTTGAACAGTGTAAAATATAGATTTTTTTCCTCTAGCAGCACCTCTGGGAGGGTCCTATACCTTTGTGATTGTTTCATAAATCTAATAATATTGCTGTCGCATTCCATTTGGTACATAACCGAAGTTTATTTGAATAGATTTTAGTCCAAAACTCAGCTGAAAAATACAACTCTAACCCATTCTGGAATATGATGCAGGTGTAATACCCAGTTTTCTGAGTGGCCCAGTTTTTCATTATTTTAAAGAAGAAAACATCAACATTGTTCAATTTTTAGAAAAAAAAATGTTGACAGATCTTATCGTGAATATTACACGGCTAAAATAACCTTTATAAGTGCAATATGAGGTCAGTGCCAGATGCGCACAGCCGTCCAAATCATTTTAATATTAAATAATGAAAAATATGATTACTTTATATAAAAATTAAGTTGGCCATAAATCTTAATCTTCTCAGATGTACTACTTTGAAAATTATGGCTGATTTCATTCAGTCCATGAATGCTAATAAACTTGTAAACAAGCATCTTTTGACAGCTGAGGTGCCTTTTGCAGTACAACATTGCCCTCGTGTGGCCAGGAGGCCGCGGTGCGCCGGCTGCTCTATCATTACACACTTAGCCTGTCTGACTCAATGACAGCCTTGTAATGTGGCCTCTCACCCAGAGACCCCCTCGGGGGCAGACAGCGGGGCGGCGTTTGTCCAACCCCTGTGTTAAAGCTGAGACATTAATGCGAGAGGTGGTGGGAAGGACAACAACAGCACACGCAGCTGCCGTGGTCACGGCCCTTCTCCAGCATCCAACAGAAAATTGTTGTGCTGCAAATCTGAAAATATGAACTGGCAGCAGGAGAAAGGTCACATGAAGAGCTCATAACTGAACATCAGTCTCAGCCTACCGCTGCTCCATTAGTACAGTATGTTGTTACCTTACAGCTGCCTTTTGCCACAGTACTCCAACACGGCACACAGCAGCACCAACAAACATTGTTCGCAGTCGGCTTTGGAAAATGTGCACTTTGCATTTAATGTCTTTTTTGTGTAAACCATTAATTTTCTCTAGTGCAGCTTGTCGTTGCGAGCACAGCTGAAGTTAATGGTCGTGACATTTCCCCCTCTCCGCTTGTTAATAAATTACAGAGGTCAGAGGTTAAATACGACTTGTCGAGTGCTCGATTTGCAAACACGCCAACAAGCTGTGCCCCCCCCCCCACAACACTGTATGCTAGCTGAACATCATGTCTTCCTCACCTCCCCAACTGTCCTGTGTGACAGCAGTCTTCATCACCACCCCCCTCACATACACATGCTAAGTATAAGATACTGCTCACAGTACATTATCTATAGGTCTGTGGTAGTGTTTCGGCAGTAATAAGAAGTACTGCGGTAAAACAGGAGGCTACCCTGTGTCAGAAGGAGGTGAAGATGGACGTGCCACAGTCTGTGCAGTAACACCAAAGATACCTGCTTGGCTTGCAAATGGATTCTGCACTTCAGGAAGATCCACCAACAGTCACCTAAATATGTGGAGCAGCAGCTGAATTTCTGCTCTGTGGTGGAGATCCTCCGCACTCATAGTTTACACCCAAAGCAAAAATGCAGTTATGTTCATGGAGTAAAAAATTCCCCCTGGCTGGCGCTGTGTTTTCTCCTTGAGGAAAAGCACTCCTCTAAAATCCTGTCACTTGGTCCCTTCCGTCTCTCTGGTCATAAATAGAAAGTGGATGTTGACATTTGGCTCGTAGCTCCTATATTTAGCTGGGTGGCTTCGGGGCACGTGCTCGGCAAACTAACGTTGGCATTTTAAGTGTTGCTATTGATGACGGAATACATCGTCTGCGTGCTTCTTCACTGCTGGAGAAACACCAGGACCTCCTTATTCTCAGCTGCAGCAGTATGTGCTACTATTTAATTTGCATAGTTAATTCCTTTATAAAAATATTAAATCCCAGCTGTGCTGCTGTAAAAATGTTAACACGGTCATAAAAAAAAGCCAAAAATAACTGGTTTTCGATCAGTTTTTGTTCAAGGATTTTGTCATCACCAGAAGGATGTACGATTGAACTATCCAAGTGAACAGGGTTCATGACACGAACAAATGCTGCATTTCCCGCAACGATCATTACCAACAGACACGTACAACCCTGGACTCAAGTCAAGGTCTCATGTAGGGACACCAGCTCAGTGGTGACAGGACACCGCTGCAGTGTAAACACTCACATGCAGGCAGTGAAAACACAGAATGAGCCCTCTTCCTCACCCGCCCTTCCCCCTCCTCTGGAGGCGGCCTCCCTAAAGCCAAGGAGAACTGGCAAGGTGGCTCCCTGCTCCTGCTGCGACCCGCAGGCACAGCGTCGCGCTATTTCCGTCCAGTCAGAATGGCCGTCTCATCCTCATTAGCTTTCTTACACAGACATACGCATAAACAGTCAACAGACACGTAGAAACACACACTGACAGTGAGACTAAAAAGACCCACACTGTCACAAACACACACACAGATGCTCATTTCAATCACACAGAGGCATCAAATGTGAACCCGAATGCTTTTACTCACTCAGGTACAATCATACATGGCAATTCGCACGCGCACACACACACACACACACACACACACACACACACACACACACACACACACACACACACACACAAAGTGATTGACAGCATTCCCACTAAGACTCTGAGGCTCATATTTCATCTCTTCCCTCCTTCAATCAGCATTTCTGCACTGAGGAGAAGCACTTTAAGATGACGGAGAGTTAAGTGCCAATTTCTCTGTGACCAACAGGTCGCCTGTTTGGAGAAGTGCTGCCTCCTGGGAAATGACAAAAAAGCCACAATAGACTTGAAACAAACAATAAGTTGAGGCTAAAATTAAAATTTGAGTGAGGATGTGTAGCAGAGGGGGCGATGAGACAGGCTCAATGTGAAGAGATGCTCTGCGCTAAACGTCAAACAGCGCAACGCTGGCTCTCACACACGGGGCAGATGCTGCTGAGAGAACATCCAAAAGCAAACACAACAGATGGTGGGACTCATTCAGGGGTTTCGCAACCAAAACTACTTTAATTCATTCAGACACAAGCATGCAAATTCAGATTAATTCTCATTTGAAGGAATACATTTTTAGTGCTGCTGTGGACAGGGCTGCAGTCCTCCTCATAGCCCAGTGGTGGCGCCAAAGTGCTTCGGAACAGAGGTGAGAGGTGCAGCAATGGAGTAAAGCGGGCGTGAATTTAAAACAAGAAAGTGCTGGAGCATCACTACCTGCCCAGAAGAGCAGTAGGAAGAGCTAAGACACTGGTGGGAAGAGCTAAGACAATGGTGGGAGGGGCTCTGATGTGGCCCCACCCATCAGCACAGCTCAGATGACATCCAGATTGTTCTGTCACAGCCTCGCTTTGATGGTGGCCGATATGAACCTCTCCTGGGAACAGTCTGTAAGCCGCGCGACCCACAGGACACCCCTGGCACATAAATGGGTTTGGCCTCTGAAGAGCAGCAGCCATCTTTAAAACCCCACACAACTCAATACTGCCAATACTTGTGGCAATAACATAATTATTCCAGCTATAAAACTAATATGAAACCCCTGACATCCAGACTGGCTGCCATTCGCCACCACACCTATTGAACCCTACAGAAGATGCCCCCCGTTGCTCAAGGTGGCCCAATAGGGGGTGGGGGAAGAACTGCAGCCTGAGCAATGGGAGACTCCTCAGCATCTCCTTCAGGTCCTTCGTGTGCCTCCACTCGAGGTCCGTTGCATTTCACTGCTTGGAAACAGTGTCACAAAGAGAAATGGAGATTCTTGCCAGCCAA
The DNA here is from genome assembly GCA_900497675.1 of Arapaima gigas. Lineage (NCBI taxonomy): Eukaryota > Metazoa > Chordata > Actinopteri > Osteoglossiformes > Osteoglossidae > Arapaima > Arapaima gigas. The sequence continues at coordinate 262,238 of UFQX01000576.1, read as the reverse complement.
TAACACTGTAATTATTTCATCTAATAACATAAACTCGTTCATCGCTGGCATTTTGTGCTGCATTCGGCACAGAGGAATGATTCACATCGGCTTGCAGTCTGTGTGAGGGTTTGTTCAGATTACATGACAAAACCCTTCGATAATTCCAAATGGACGTATCGCTTTTTTTTTTTTTTTTGTTTAAAGAGAGCCACACAATCTGCAGTCATAAGAGATTAATGTGACGGCCGGCGTGGAAGTCCACTCCCTTCTGAAAAAATCAAGATCAAAATCAGAGCTCACATACAGGGGCATTGTTTCCATAGCAGCCATCTTAGCCGTTTACAGTAACCTACGGTTTAGGGTGGGAGCAGAACATTTTACTTATAATTTATTTTTCTCCAAAGTGACTTACAGCTTTCAGTTTGTACACTAAACTTACTCTGATTTACACAGCTGGGAATTTTTACTGTACTTTGCTCAAGGGCACTACTGCAGGAGCAGGGATTTAAAGCCAGGTCCTTCTATCGGACGGTGACAGCTTTAACCGCTATGTCCCCTGCTGCCCCAGTGCTGTGTTCACCACATTCTGCAAGGGTGTGTCCATCCGGATTTGTGTGTGTTTGCCTGCATAAACATTAGGACATACAAATCGTGTGTGTGTGTATGTGAGAGATAGAGTATATGAGAGAAAGATCTCCCTCCTGCCCCACTCTCTTCATTTCAGTCCATCTTTATTCTTTTGTTCCTTCCATGTTCCTGTCCTTTGTTGTTCTGTTTCATGCACAATATTCCACAGAGCTGCAAAGAGGGCGGATGCTTTACATTTTGCTTTGAAAGTGTCCCCCCGCGTAAACAGAGATCCCCGCATCCGTCCGTCAACCCGCCCTCCTCCAAATTCCATTGAGCATCTTCAATTATGCGCTGCTACTCCCAGCCCACAGCTCAATGCTAATGGCACCTTGTGCAGTAGCTGCACAATGCCCCCCCCCACATTCGCCCGCCAGCTGCTCACGCACCATCGTTCTGCTTCGACACCAAACTGGGGGCTGGGGGCCAGATGAGCCATGACCGGCCGCAGCCTCCCAGACCGTCCTCTGGACACATGCATGACCACCACAGGCCTCCTCCGTGGGTGGTGCATCAGCCCCCGGGAACATCGTTGCCAAAGTGGCCCCATTGTACCGACACTTGATTTAGCTGCGGCTGATGTCAGTGGTTACTTGAAAAGATAGAAGACAAATATTAAATTGGGAAGCAGATAGAAGCCAGCAAATGTTCTTTGACCTCTGCGGCCCCTCGATGCACAGAGGCACAAACATAGGTGCTCTGACTCATCCTGTGTCTCTTCTCTTGCTGGGTCACTCGCTCTCTCTCTCACACACACACACGTGCGTGCGTGCATGCGTGGAGAGGGCAGGGCCACAGGAGGAGGCTTCAGGGGAAGATCACAGGTGTTGTGTCAGAAAAAGCTGAAGTACTTGCTGTCACACAGCATTTCCCGGAGAACTGATAATTTACCCAGTGACATGCAGGGGTGTGGCTGAGAGTGGCAGTGACCTTGTGTGGGCGTGGCTATGGTCTGGCAGGTGTGGTTTACTGAAAATGCTCTGTGATGTGGGTGTGGCCTAGCTGAAATGCCTGAGTGGGTGTGGTCAGGTACAGCACTGTTCAAGACCTTCTCCCTCCAAGACAGCTTGACCAGATGCCTTTAACTCAAAAATTCATGAGCCACCACCTCCTGCAGCACTTACATTCCACGCTCCTCGTCTTTCACATAGTAACGTTCACAGAAGATGTAAAACCTTAATGAGGCAGTAATTTAATCACATCGCAGTGTTTGGAATATAAATCATGTAAAGTCCTACTGTGATTCATTATTAAACACTTTTGGTCTGAAGCAGAAATGAGTGGGTATTGAACATCTCCTAGCTGTGCGTCCCTTACCAAGGTTTTCACACCGCTGCAGGCCTGCAGCACACTGCTCACAAGGCTGTGTGAGGTGAGGTTAACCCGGGGCCAGCGGCAAAAGCGTGAGCTTACGCCATTAGGGTGTATGTGTGTGGGGGCCCACTGACCAGCAAAATGGATGAGGGGGTACAGCAAAGAAGACAAGTTCACATTGGTGGCAAGCAAGCGAAAGATGGTGCTGTATGGAGCCTGATTTCGCAGGACACAGAGAAGACATGGTGAGCATCACACCGTCTCATACAGCTGAGAGAGGACCACGAGGCGAGGGGACGAGTGCGGAGGGAGAGCGAGCTGGAGCGCCTGTGCCTGTCTGGTGATGCTCATTACAGATAAAAAAGACAAACTCCCTCTATGGATTCTAGTTCTGCTCTGTCGAGAAAAAACACGACACTCCTTGCAAGAATAATGGCATGCTGGGCCGCTGCTTTGATTGGCTGGTAAGCAACCCCTCCTCCCTTTGGGGCCCCACCCACCCACAGTGCACTCACACTAACACACCATGAGCCAAACACCAAGTTACACACAGACACCTGCCATTTGCGAAATGGCATCTTAGAGGACAAGAGCTCTGTGCGCGAGTGTGTGTGTGTGAGTGAGTGACAGAGAGAGAGAGAGAGCCCGTGAACCTGTGTATATTTGGGCGCTGGCATGTGCTGCATGTTACGGCCGTGTTCTGTGCGCTTCGGTATTCCACGAAGTGCACTGCAGCAGCTTCTGTATGCTTTTGTCATTTTGGTGGAAGGGCCCGCAGCCCTTGCGTGTGCAGTTTCAGCCAGCTCGGAGATTACCGTGTTTAAGGATGTACATGCCTCCGTTCCCGTCTCGAGAGATGAACGATATTATACACCTCCATACCGCATGAATATTTCATGTCAGCGTGTAGGGGGACGAGTGAGCGCTCCTCTCTGAAGGACGGCCTTCCATTATTAACCAATAATAGGAATATTCAGCCATTGACACGGCCGCTCCTGGAGGCCCTCGGCTCAGCTGGGGCCACCAGTGAATTCCTCTTCACCCTGAAGGTGCTGCTCAAAAATCTGTGCACGTAGCACCTTCGCAGCCCTGCCCACTTTTTCCAGCACCACCTGTTTTACCCCCTCCTACCTGGGGGTCCGCTCAGGCTCGGCAGCGGCGGGAGAACACAGATCATCTGGCAACGCAGGATCAGCCCTGTCTTGAAAACACGTGCATCTCCTTCACGACCCCCTTTGCTCACCTCCGCCGCTCTTCTCCCTCTTGGCTGCCAACAGGCTGCACCGCAGAGCTGGTACACTCAGCCGGCCGCCTGCCCCCAGGTGTGGCAGGGGATCCAAGCGCCGCAGCACAGGCTGGCTAATTATGCCGCCCTTCTTCATTACAAAGGCTATGATAATAACTGTGTGGGCTGAGAGAGGCGCATCTTTTCTCTCACTTCCCATCCCCACAGACAGGCTGAAAACAGGCCCCCCGGTTCACGCAGCCAAAGAGGCACACAGACCAACCCATCCCCTACTTGCCTAAGAGCTCCAGAGCCATGGGTTTGAATCCCACGAGGAACGGTTCATCACGCATACAGTACTTTGAGATGTCATCATGTGACCCCGGCTGCATGGTCACTCACTCAAGCCCTTTATGGTCGCCAACTCAACCGGCAAATATAACCAAAGCTCTCAAAACGCCAACCTAAACGTTCTTGCACTTCACGGGAATCACTCATCAAATCAAAGAGGGAGGTAGATGGAGCCGCAAACTGTGTTCCTCCACAGCGTGGCCTACAGAACAGGGTCTCCTCTTCAGCGGTCACCCCTCCCTCCATGCCCAACCGCATGACGGCTGCCATGGAGGAGATGCCCAGAGGCTTCGGGGATACCTGCTATCTCTGTTCCGCTCCTGTTTAATGGGCAGACGAGGAGGAGGACACACAACTTCCATCCAGCTAATTCCTAAATAGATATGAGCTGGTGGTGGGTTCTCAGCCCACAGGGAAAGATGAAACAACAAACCGCAACAGAAACAGAGCAAAAGAAGCAAGAGAGGTGACAGTGAGACCAGCTGACTGGGAACATGTACCACATCAGAATACAGTAAATAACTAATCCACTATTTAGCGGCATTTCCACTTCTTGACTAGTTCTCATACTGCAGTTAATGCTCATGTTACAGGTAAACAGAAATTTGTTTCATGTGTCACGGTATTGGCATTGAAGTATTGATCTGTCAGCACCATGTGGGAAACTACACAGTGGAAGGAAGACACCTTCACATTAACCACCAGAGTGCAGCTGACAACACGCCTCACACACACATGCAACAGCACGAATGAGCTTGGAAGACAGTGACTCTGTAAAGCAGGCGGTATATATGAATAAATGAAAACCCTCTGCTCGTCCCCGTCTCCCCTGATGTGTGGTATCAAACAGGGTTGAGTTTACAAGCCCCACAGTAAGCATGAGAGCAGCTTCCCCTACACACAGTCAACAGAGCCGGCAGGGAGGGTCAGACACCTCCACGCTGCCCCTCTGGTTCCCCATAATAGTGTTCTGCCTCATAGAGTATCACTGTTGTTCTCCATCTCCTGCACCCGTGTGGTTTCTACCACCACGCTTCTCCATTACTGTAGAGCTGTGTGGTTTCTACCACCATGATTCTCCCTCACTGTGCATCCACGTGCTTTCTCCACTCTTCTTAGAAGATGTATTTACTGTTTCCATGTTATCAGGTACAGGTATCACAATGTACTCAGCCCCCCCCCAGGCAGACAGCTTCATATTCCAGGGCGGAGCTTGGGGCCGCCCTGCCATATTTATATTCCAATCTCCTGCAAAGAAATCCACATCGCTGGGCTCATGAAAGATTCATGGAGCACAGGAAAGCAAGGTCATACAGAAAACTGCTCATGAGATAGACGCTGCAATGCAAAGGAGACACAGCGTTCGATCTCACGCCAATCGGGAGACCGTTGTGTCAGTACAGCGTAACTCTGACTGTGTATCTACATACGTGTGTGTTTCTGTGTTTGTGTACAGGAAGTGGTGCACTGTGTGCAAGCCTTGTTGCTGAGTGTGTGATTTTGTATGTAAAATTTTGCTGACTGTGTTTGTCCATGCGACTGAGTAAAGCTCTGTGAGTGTGTGTGCACTCAAGTGTGTGCCTGCAAGAGTGTGTGTGCGCGTGTTGAGATACAGACGGCGATGTGCGTACTATGATACAGGTGTGGTAATGCAGTGACAGAACCCACAGGAGGAACGGCAGGTCTCCAGCAGATGACACCGCCAAATGCACCTCTTTGTGGTACCACCATGGAGGCCATGCAGTGATCCCTGGGAGATCTCAACACAACGCAATCGCGTTGACTGTAACAGGTGGAGAACCTATTCCTCTGTTCCGCCGTCCTTTGGCGAGACGTGCAAAGGCCATATTGCATTAAAACTTCTGTTAGTAACACCTCCTCCTTTTCAGGGGCTGTTAACAAGAAGTCCATTAAAAGACAAAGCCAAGCAAAGCATTTCATGCCAATAAAGGGATAAAAATTAAATAAATGAGAGGGCGGAAATAAATCCATTAGAATGTGGTTAAAATAATAGACAGGATATTACAGCCAACTGTGCTGTGTGTGAAAGTGGTACGGAGTCCATTTAGTCATCTACATTATTCTGAAAGGGAAAAGACACCTTTTCAAAGGCCGTGGGCTCAATTCAATGTTCCTCCATCCACAGAAGTACCACACAAAACATGCAGATCACAATTAAGCCATTACTGCCAGCGCCACTCTGCTGTATTACACTGTGCACACGTACAAAAGCGAAACCCGTCTTTCATTTCAGCACGAGATTTTTCCCTGCAAGCACTTCTCCTCACCTGCTCCTCACAGGCATTACCTGAAGTGACCTCTAAAAATACCTAACTAACCAACCATGTTGTAAAAAGTGTTGGCTGCACATGGGAGTAAAAACAAAATTCTTGTCTTTTGGGGTTAAAAAAATTTTTTTTAAAGAAACTTGAAACTGCATCTGTGCAAAAATGAAGTTTGGCTGCGGGAAATAGCTGTGCTGTCAGCACTCAGGAGGCGACCCTGTGATCTGCAGACGTGCTCGACAGCGACCGACTGGAAACTGCCAGCAGAGGAGCCAACCTGGACGTGGAATCAGGCCTAAATTGTGCATGAGAATGGACCGGGTGCAGACGGAGCGCAGCTTTCTCCAAATCGCTGCGAAAGAAACTTGAAATGGACACACCTTTCCTGCCCCCCCCCCCAAAAAACAAACAAACAAACAAATAAACAAATAAACACAGAGACATTTAGTGAGGAGACAGAGAAACATGTAGGTGAGGCACTCAGGGCCTGGTGGATTCAGCTCTCTGTATGTGCCTGATTGGGCCTAGTGCCACACACACACACACACAACCTGCCCGGGAGCCAGCTTTCCTTATCCCTAAGAGGACAAGTAGAACAAAGATCAGGGGACATGTCCCTCTTAACTTGTGAGAAAATTGGTCCTACAGCACCCAGTTGTTCACCAACCAGGATCACAGAGTGTCAGTAAACAGGACTCATCCTCTCTCACCAACCAGTTGTCAGGCCTGAGTCTCACTGACACAGACAGAGTAAACCTGTAGTAACCAGTACTGTGTACAGTAAAAAGCAGCCTTCAGCAGTCCACCACTGCAGGAACATGTAAAAGGAGAAAGAGACCCGATTCCATTTCATCTAACAGCCTTAATTCCCCTGGCTAGATAAAGATAAAATAAAGATTTAAATCATAAATACCTCTCATTCCCACTCTCGCTCAGTCAGATTAAAAGTGCTGTTTTTGAGCACTCAAGCTTTCATTCATATTCTTTGCTCGAAGCCATTCATTAAATAATTATATCTCAATCAATACTGACGACCACATCTCAACAACACCTGATTAAGACTCGCAGACAACCTGAAAGACTCAATTAGACATCTCCCGTGTCCCAGGCGCTCGAGAGGCTGGTGCAGGTCACGCTGGAGTTAACCAACAGGACCGCTAACATCTAGTCCAAATTGGAGAGCTTCCATCATATTCCGAGCAAGATTTACATCCCGGAGCCCGGCTGCTTTCATTTACTTAATTCTCCGATGGGGCGGCTATCTTGCGATGTGTGTCCTTGGAGCGGAAAGTTCCCGAACCTCCCTTGTCATTGAACTGCCTCAACTCCGTTTCAATGACATCTCACTTCCTGCTCCTTTCGCTGGTCTGTCCACAGGCTGCATGTGGCTTCTGCACCGACTGAAATGCGTCTCACGTCACGGTGAAGAATAGGGGACGCAAAGCCATCCGGGGCAGATTGGAAAACCACGTCTCCTGAGAAAATAAATTTTGTAATAGCTTGACACGCGCTTCCTACATATACTTGTGTACCTATAGAACGGGGACAAGAAGCCCCTTTGATAGGCATCCAATCAGGGGACCGTAGGGAGAAAGCTGGGAATATGATTGTCCATCTGTGGCCTGATTGCTCAAGCACCAGGTCAGCTGATTGTCCTGCTGAGCACTGATGTGACAAGAGGTGCCTTAACCAACTGCTGCTTCACTTTAGCTGACCCTGATGTCTTCCACGGGGCCAGCTTTTCTCAGTAATCTTCTCAACACCGGTCAGGGAGCCTGGACTGTGGCTCTCAATCAGATCCCCCACTCCCTCATCCCAGGATACCCACCTGGTGCATCAGGCAAAACCTTTTAGTGTGACCTCATGTAACCCTCTTAAAACCATGCTTCTCGTGACCTTTCAACCACCTTCCTACTGCAGAGGCACAGAGGAGAGTCCCCAAGCCCTCCTCTTCAAGTCACATCACATCGCTTACTCACCCATGTCCGTTCTTTCTAGCCGACATCAGATGAATCTTCTCAACCTTCTTTCCCTGATCTCTCAGTCCTCCCTGGAAACTGTGTACTATGCCTGCCCGAAATTACCGTGTTCCTGGTGTACAGCTCATAACGGGGGTGGGCACTGAGGAGAGGTGTTCACATTTGATCATCCCTCCTGGCCAATAATTCACAATTTGTGGTGGGATGGACTGACCCCATCAAACAAATGTGACCTGTACTGTTCATATTGAGCAATAAACAATACACACCAATAAATGGACATCAGGTCAACAGGTTAGGCCTTGAACGACTGCACCAACCATCAGCGAGATACCAGAAACCTTACAGAGCGCATCGGTTTCTTAAGCTTCTGAAACGCTTACAGAGCTGAATGGCAGGATTAAGGAAGGTCTGCAGCTACCCACTGAACCTAAATGGGCTTTCTGTCATATTGTTGCAGGACACAGTGAGCAACAATGAGACAGCAGAACCAAGTCTCCAAGAAAGCCCACAAATACAGACGTCGTCGAGGTTGGTCACAGCAGAGCTGGCACGGACCTGGAATTTTACTCGCTCCTCAGAGATGTTGACAGCAAACTTGGGGCATGAGAAAATTTCAGCTGGTGACACTGAACAACAGAACCAACCCAGACACTGACCTTTTAACACAAACCTGCCTCAGAGGACGTTCTTTGTCCCTAATCTAAAAAATACACCATAAGAGACCATCGGAGGACAATGTCCTCTGGCAAGGTGTGCGAAATTTGATGAAAAAACAAAAACAGCAGAAAAAGAAGCAAATCACTGGTCCACACATCCCTCAATGCGAGTCCTGAGGAACCACAGCCCGCTTTCTGGCTGCCGCTTTAGCACTTGACCCAACCACAAGAAACAGGACCTTAAGACCTCATGCAATGCAAACAACACCAAGACTGCAGCTGTGCCAAAGTTAATTTTATTTGTCTACAAGTTCTTTAAAGATAGTGCTTTAGTCAGAAAGGCTGTTGACATTCTTGTTTGGTCTCCCTGGGAAACTCTGAGCAGCACATGACTTAATGCTTTCTGGTGAACATTCAGAAATGTTTACTCACTTAAAACGATAAGTTTGTGCTGAAAAAGCTCAACCCCGAGTCTGTTCTGGATAACTGTGTCTCGCTTCAGAGAGCGACTGTCACTTAATTTTTCTTCATCAGTCAGGAACAGTGATCCTTCAGCTGACATGAGAAGGACAAAACAAATTGGAAATAAAGCCAAGCAGAACAGGCCTATTAACAAATGTACAGTGCAGCATGGAGAGGTGCTGAACAGTCTCGGTCAGGACAGACAGTCTCAGTCGGGGTGTAGAAAAGCACCAGACAGTCTTGGTCAGGGTGCAGAACATCACCGGACAGTCTTAGAACACAGAACAGATAGTCTTGGTCAGAACAAAATACGGAATATACGGAATATATCAGTACAGTTTACCTTTAGTCATCATGTCTTTCAGGGCCACAAAGTCTTGGTCATAATGACCTTCAGTATGACAGAGTCCATAGTTTAATAAAGTGAGGTTTCTGCAAGACAGTCCATGACCATGATGTGGTTTTCATCAGTGTGTCCATGACCATGTTGACGTCCTGGTCATTATGTCCATCAGTATGGTTTTGGTCAGTGTGTCCATCAGTGTCCAGTCTGTCTGTCTGTCTGTCTCCTACCCACTGGAGACACAATATCAGTTGTCCTACAACAGACCTCATCCTGGCCCTGCAAACTGCCACACGGTGGAAACCCTGTAGCAATACAGTTCCCTTTACAACCCCCGCCCCCCACAACCACCATCCAACACCCCCCTGGTGCCCACAGCAGCACGCGCCGCCTCCCTCCGCGTGGAAAACGGTCTCACTTCGGTCACTAGTGAACGACAATAGAAAACAGACACAAATAAACACCGACAACACAAAAACACGCACTTTCCTCCCAGTAACTTTAAACACCACACCTCGCGTGTATATTTCTGTGCACGACTGTCCGTTTCAACGTTCGCGGTCAGAATTAAGTGGGGATTCTGAGCGACACCCACGTCTGGCCGCATTTCCGAGTCCCCGGGACAAACAGTGGTTCAGCGCTGAGTCTCACCTCGCAGGGCCCCCCCGCCAGCATGAGCAGCACCAGGAGGTCTCTGAAGAGCCGCATTCTCTCCGAAATGACCGCACGGAGCGGCGCGGCGCGGCCCCGGCGTCCGGGAGCGCGCTTCGGGGGGCGGGTTCTCACAACAGACCCTCCGCTGCCGCCGCTCCGACGCGCCTCATAACCCCGCAATCCGCCCGCTTCCTCCCGTCGTCGGCGCACGATCACAGCCCCGTGTTGGGGACGAGGACAGCGCGTGCGATGCCCGGCTTCTGGGGGAGCAGCGGTGTGTGTGTGTGTGTGTGTGTGTGTGTGTCAGACAGAGAGAAAAGGAGAAATGCTCCAGAGCTGTGCAGCACAGAGAGCGAGCGTGTAGAGTGCGCACGCAGGGAGGGAGGGACCGAGCATCGCAGAGGTTGGAAGGTGATGAGACGAGTGCCCTTGCAAGACTCAGCCGCTGGGGGCAGCACACGGACGCAAACTCACTGGTTCTTCGTGAAAGTGAGAGCTGGAGACGGGCGGAGGGGGCGGATGACGGTCACTGTCCCAGTCTGAGCCCCCAGTCTCAATCACAGTTACAGTCACAGTCAAAATCCCAGTCCTGATCCTCATCCCAGTTCCAGTCAAAATCCCAGTTCTGGAACCAGTCTCAAACACAGTGTAAATCACAGGGTCAATGCCAGTTAATACATACATGAAAACCCCGAATGAAACCCCAGGCTTTATTAGAATCCCTTTCTCAGTCCAGAATGAGGGGCCGGTTCAGCTCCAACCAACCAGTTTTATTTAAAACCTTTCCTGTCTCACTTGAACCTTCTCAGGAGGAGCTGCTTCTTGCTGCATGAAGAAAATCTTCAGTGCATAAACTTTAGTTTTTGTGTTTCAATACACCAGTTTGTGAGTGGATTGCTGTCACTTCCAGCTAACCAGGTGCTGGTGTGTGGTGTGGTGCCCTCCTACTGGAAAGAAGCCGCTGCCGCACCTGTGGTGGGCCTCTGTCTGGAAGCTGAAAGTGCTGAGCTCCCCCCTCAGTGGGTTATGGGCTTTCTGTCAGCAGATACAAGGTCAGCTGGACGTGACCATCCACTTGAGTGAATGTTTCCTCTTTCTTTTTGATGCCCTGCAGCCAGAGAGTAGAGCTGAAGACTTTGAAATTCTTCTAGGCATCTCCTTGCCACCCCCTTCTACTTCATCCCCTTCCTTATTGCACATGGTTACACACTATGAAGAGTGTAGAGCTGTTGGAGGTGGGTGGTGGTTGGTGTGAAGTGTGTGAGGGACTCCCCAGTGGAGCTGGTGCGTGGGAGATGTACAGACTGAACCCTCTCACAGATATACAGTCTCAATCCCACCACCCAGTGCCAACATGTGCTCTCTTTTCAAACATTTTTTCTCCAAAAGCCTGTTCTGGATTTTTCCACATCCTGCTTCAAGAGCACCATCCTAAAGTAAAGCATTTTCTGCATCTTCGCTTTCTTCTGCTATTGGGGGTTGGGGTGGGGGGAGAGAGAGAGGGACGGGGGGAGAAAGAGAGAGAGAGAGAGAGAGAGAGAGAGAGAGAGAGAGAGAGAGAGGAAGATGGGGGGTGTAAGGGTGAATCAGTGTGTGCACTAAAACTCAACAGGCCAGATGGGAGTATTTGTATTGACTGTCTGTTGCCAACCCCATCACTGTATTGATTTTCAGTTTTCTGGAGCTCATTGTCTTTAAAAGAATTGGAAAGAAAAGAAAATGCAGAAACATCCAGGCCAGTCAACTCCTGTTCCAGTCCAGCCTTTCAAGAGTGACTCAACTTAGTGGATGTCCGTAAAGCAAGAAGGTCTCTGCTGGAAGAAAAGTGTTTTCAGAGGTGGGTCTTCCAGTGACAGTGACTTCTCCTTGGAGAAGGTGGACACACTGAAATAGTCTCGTGCACAAAAAAATCATCTTGTTTCTCCCAGACTGAGAGAAAGCGTCCACTGCTGCCTGTGTCTCATGGTGATGTGATCAATATGACACGCCTCAGTGCTTCCAAAACAACCTCTGCAACAAGCTGTTCCAAAACAAGGTGCCTGGACCACAGAGGACCCCCGGCAGGACGAGCCGCTACCAGAGTTCACTCTGTTTCTTCCTGTGCTGCCTGAAGAAAGTGAAGTGCTGTGAGACAGAGGAGCTGAGGACCCACTGCAGACTATTGAGAAAATGAGAGGCTCCACCGTAAGAAAGTGCACTTCATCACCACATATGTGGAGCGAAAAAATAACATTTCCACCATCTGCAAATTACAGCTGTAATGCAGGCAATCTTTAAATGGCAGATTTTGACTTTATTTCCAGGAACTCAGTTTGTCAGGTGGAATCTGTAAGGATGCCTACATTTCAGAGCACACGCACTGAAACTGCTGTGATTCAATTGTAAGATTAAAATTTGTTTTTTTTGAGAGAAAGAATTCAATAAAAGGCCAATTTACTTATATTTAGCGTGAGAACATGGAAAATGTTCAAATCATTTCAAAATTGCACTGGATTTGGGGGACCACACGTATCTTTTAATTTATGTAGAATTTAGAGTAGCAGTAGTGTAAGAACGTAATAATACCAAGGACAGTCAGAGTTCCTCGATGGCAGCGATGATGTGAGCCAGCAATGGAAAAATGTATTACTGCTGCAGTCCTGGCCATTTGAGGTGTGTGACTGAGTTTGGGCTGTACACAGCCTTCTACCCTGCCACGCCAAGCAGCTGTGCCATCAATACCTGCTGGTAACCACGGAGACCAGTGAACGGAGGGAAGATGCTCGTCGGAAAGTGGTGAGCAGGCTGCAGCAGGCTCCCCGCGGAGTGCAAACAGAAAGCGTCAGTGGCCTCCGCGCCCACAAGTGCCCCCCTGTTCTGTACGAGACCCGAACACCAGATCTGACGTGCTGATAAATACACTCACATACAGAAGGCAACACCAGTCAGGTTTGCGGCACAATGGAGGAGTGTTAACCGCGTTCAAACAGGCGGCACATTTGTGTTCGTGCGGAAGCCTCTCCAAGGTCAGCTGCTTAGCTTTTTTGTTTGTGAAATTGGATGAGAGGAAGACTGGCAGTGCTCGAGACGGGAAAACATATCTCAGGTTGTCTCTGGAGATGAGAAGTTGTCTGTCAACAGGCTCTGCTCTTACATTTCTTTACACTGGGTCTTCTCACTGCTTTCAAACCAAAGGTGCCTCCCGTTGTCACACACTGTGACTCAGGGATCATAATTGAGTGCTGGCCAGGAGGTGGGACAGTAACTTTGGACCTACTGATGTTATTTGAAGGTTGCTGGTTCAGATCCTAGAAGGAGCCCTACAGTTGTAACTTTGGGCACAGAAACGCAAACTGGTGTAGTCAGCTGTGTACCTGAGTGAGACTGTATATAACTTTGAATATGTTCGTAAGAAGGACCATGATAATAATAATAATAATAATAATAATAATAATAGTTGGCAGTGTTGGAAAGGAAATGGATGAAGACATGGTGTTGTCAAAGAACTTGGTGTCATTGAGCTCAGATGTGATGTGGCCAACAGGGAAATGGCCTCACAGCATTTCTCCGATCCCCGCGACCCCTGAACCTTGCACCCTGACACAGATGATAAAGCATGTGCAACGATGTGTCCGCGCTTGGCACGGACACCGGGTGCTGCTATGGCAACGGCAACGAGCTGGCCGGAGGCAGAGTGAGAGATATGTGTGGAGTCAGTGACAAGAATCGGCATTTCGCTCCGTGCTGCCTCTTCCCCATGCCCTTGAATCGCAGGGAGAGAGAGAGCGAGAGCGAGAGAGAGAGAGAGAGAGAGAGAGAGAGAGAGAGAGCGAATGAACCAAGCAAAAGCATGCAGAAAAGCAGGTACTATTTGGTGTGAATGAGGATTAGAGCGAGGGTAGGGGCAGGTGGATTATCCCAGCCTGGTTAATCCTGTAATCCACAAGCGTGTGGCTAGGGTTGACAGATTACAGCAGCCGCATTAGCAGCTACTGACTGGATTAGACCCACGGGGGCCGAGCACGTCCGCAACTGACCATCCCCCTGATTTCCTAGAGCAGGGTCCCTTGTGGATGTTCAGTCGAGTGGCCGCCTTTACATCATTAACCAGGCGGAGGGAGATTAGGAGCAGCCCTGGCGGCGCATGGTTCGCCTTGTTACTAAGTTAAACAATCCCAGCCATCGCTGATGGCTTAATTACGGCGGGTGCAGCTCGCCAGTGACTGTACAGCCAGCAGTGCTGTTCGGGGAATGACCTGAAACTGCAGTAATTGCTTCCACAAGCTCCTCATGTCCTCGTTGACCAAAAACAAGAGTGCAGGCCTGCACCTGAAAGTGTCCTTGCTGGGTGTGTGTGTGGAAGGTGGAGTGTGGATTCAGCAGTTCGCACGGAGGGCTGCTCTGTATTCCCCGTCTGCGCTGCCAAAACACGTCCCGCTGGAAACGTGTGCCTGGACACAGCTCAGGGTGGACATGCAGATTTAATAAATCAACGGTCCACTGTGCAGGCGGCTGCCACAGGGACCAAGGGAAGCACAGAGGCAGGCCTGTGGCCCTCACTCTCCTGCCTCAGTCTCACACACACACACACACACACACACACACACACACACACACACACACACTCTCTTCCCAGGCCCTGTCTCACTGACTAGATGAGTTTCCTCTGATTGATTCCAGTCACAGAGCACAAGGTGAGCGAAGCTGTCGCTCTGAAGCAGCAGCCGCGGTAATAAAGAAATGACTGTCAAAGAAATAATTCGGGGAAGTGTTTTATATGTAAAAGACGGGGAGGAGGGAAGCGGAATTGAATCCGTGCGAAAATGAGGGCAGGAAAGACAGCTCCCAACGGAGTCACTGACAAGGGCTCCTCTGTGTTTGAGGAAAATAGAAAGTAATTGCAGTGATCAAAAGCTGCAAAGACGACTCACACACATGCGGAGAAACACACCGACAGCACTACACACACGCGCACACACACAGACTAATACCGCACACATTACAGTACAATTACATGCTTTAAAGCTGTAACCTTGTCGTGTGTTTATCCTTTCAAATCCAATTAAGAAAAAAACAGGGAAAAGGAAAAAGCAAGAAAATGAATTTATACATATGAAGGTCTTGCTCACGTTTCAGATATTTTGAGATCTAAGCTCAGTTGAAATCTCCCTTTAACGTGCCACTTCACAGTGAACACTCTTATAAGAGTAATATGGGAGAAAAAAGAATGTAATATGTGTGTGTGTAGGAGCTGAACCTTCACCTCAGCCCCCCATCACCTGTGCTGCCCTTTTCAAACCATTCATCACCCTCCATCGCTTTTCACTCTGTGTGCCAAACCCGCGCCCCCACCCTCCGACAGCCCCCTGCAGCCCATTGAATGGCAGTCTGCTGGGCAGGAGAGCCACCCTTAAGGCTGACATGTTTTTATTACAAAGTGAAAAAGCAATTTGCTGTGCCACACAAAGCATGCTTGGCTACACTGAATAATTGCACTGCAACTACAGAAGGAGACGCTTTGCCTTTTACTAACGACAACTCAGCGGGGGGCTGCACACACACGTGTGTGTGTGTGTGTGTGTGTCTATGTGTGTGGCAATTATTTGTATGTATTTCTGTGCAACTGTGTGTGGAAATTAGTAATTGTGGACAATGAGCAGGTTTCCATGACCAGGACAGGCCCAGCACTCCGAACTCCAGGTGGAACCAGATGAGCACCAAGCTCCTACTCAAGGGGGGGGAACCTGACCAGGACTGAATCACACAGCTCAAAGGTGGAATTGTTGGCATGACCTGCTGGAGCCCTGGTGGACCCTCGCAACTGACATCATCAACACCGAACGTCCAACTCTTACCGTTCACCTCTTAGTGATTCACCAGATGACTGTCTAGCTGTCTCATACACCCACTCTTCTTATCTGCCTCTCTTCCACACACTATGTGACTGCCCACCATTCTTCCACACACTCTTCTTGTGAGTCCACCTTGCTTTCAAATGCCAAGTGTCCACCTGAAATGAGCTGCAGGGTCTTAGGCTGAGGACAGGAACCCTAAGTGAGGTTACTGCCACGGCAACAGGGAGCTGGTATCAGGGTGCGCCGCTCATCTGGATCGTCCATCCCAGGCTGCTTTAATGAGCAGCTGTCTGTCATCACTATTCATGAGAACAAACCCCTCCCCATCCCAACTGTCCCAGATGCTCTGCCACATCCTGGACCACAGTACCGAACCTGGTAGTTACCAGGACGACCTATTGAATACAGTGGCAGACACACACCATATACACACTTACCCCATTCAAAGCGACAGAGGCGGTGGACCACGCAGATGGTGGGGCCTGCTCCACCCTGTCCTGCCTTGCTGTACTGACTTTCATCTTATCTGAGCAATCTGGCACCCAGGAAGGTTCAGGGAAAACACTTTTGATCATTGCCAGTGATGTATGGGGACAAGCAAAGCACAAGATGGGCCTGTGCAGGGTGTGGGTGTCTGGGACAGAGACAGAGTGGCACATCACTTGGAGGAACCTCTACTCCATCCCCTACATTGAAGATAACTCACAAGTACATCATGGAAATGCTTTGACAAGCATTTCAAGCTGAGCCTTCACTTTTGAATGAAACTGAACATCTAAACTAAAATAACAACTGAAATGAGAAAATTCTTAGGCAGCAGTGGTGTGTCAAGGTGTAGGACACAAACAGGTGTCAGTAAAGAACATTTGCTTAACATCTGAGTTGGACTTTTTTCATGAAGTTGTCTGAGAGGCAGGTTCTGTGTTTGTGGTGGACAAATGACAAAGGGAAAATGCTACAGATTCTCTCACTGTGTCCTTCTTCCACCCAGTCTGTTCATGCCTCCTTTCGTTGAGTTTGTGGAAAGTTTTGAGAGAAAGAGTGGCAAGGATGAAAGAGTATTTTTGTTGTTCATTTTAACCAAAACCCTTGATGAACTGAAGCAGGTTTTGTATGCTGTCTGGTTTGCTGCTGCTAAGTGCAGGGGTGCTGTTGGAGTCAGGTGTGTTTGCCTTTCACTTTTCCCCCCCAAGTCTGCTTCATACATCTCAGTTTTCATGCATCTGCACTCTTGTGCTGGTCTGTGAGGGGTGTGTGTGTCTCTCTCAGAGTTCTGTCCTCTGCAGATGCCCTACTCTATTGTGGTATTTTCAGATTTACACGCTTTTTTTCAGCATAATGCTTTCCCGCTCTCCCCATAAAGAACTTCTTTTGAACTCAGCAATTTTCAGTCATTTCTCATTAAACTTTGATGCAATTTAATTGTGGCTCCCTTTTATAAACTCTCTCCATATAGAGCTCCTCCTTTCTGATAATGGCTAGCAGAAGAGTTTCATTGGCACGCTGTGACATGCAATCTTTTTTATCTGGCCCTAGCCCCTCTGAAACACTTTTGCCCTCTGAGGGTAGCGAGGTCGACTGGGGGTATTTATACATTCTTCAGGAGGACCGGTGCTTCCTCTTGTATTCAGGCTGAACAACGGGCAAAGTAATTAATGAGGAACAGAGGGAGCAGAGGGGAAGGTAAATGAGTGCGAGCGAGAGCAGGATAGGGACTGCGAGACCCGGCCGCAGGGGGACAGAGGAGGAATTTAATCGGCGCATTAACGAAATGAATGCGCAGCCCAAATGGGAGAAATTCCATTGGCAGCCATGCGAGGTCATGCACCCCGTCTGGGTCCACGTCAGGGACTCATATGTGCCATCGGGGAGGTGTGAAGCCTGTGGCCGGGTAACCCTGCAGCGTTCACCTGGAGAACAGCAGCTGGTGCAGCACCTCCCCAGAGCGTTACCGTGGCTACTGGAGCTCAGCAGCATTATTTATTCCAAAATAATAATCTTTTCTAAAAGGTCAGTTGTAAAAACAACATGTAATTTCTCTAGGCCTTGCAGTGTTAGAACAAGGGTGTTAGTTTCAGTCCACGGAGGGATGGTCTGTGTGTGTGTGTGTGTGTGTGTGTGTGTGTGTGTGTGTGTGTGTGTGTGTGAGAGACGGGTTTAATTCAACCACTTCACTTAATTACAGTATTTGCACAATCACCTTCGCAAAGTGTCTGAATAATCAATTTTTGTTCTTCATGACACACAACAGAAACAAATCAATGCATCGCTGCAATGTTTCTGGATTAGCACAGGAGTGGCATTAAATAAATACTTATGTGGCCTAATCATTGACTAAGTGGACCATTTAAGTGTGGTAAACAGATGGAGTCAAACCCACTGTCAACAGTGGTCCTTCATCCCACCACAAAACAAGATGTGTAAAAGTGGAAAAACCTCCTGGGGGATTTTTGTATTTAGGTTTTCATTTCAAGCAATTTCCCCTCTCTTAATCTCGCCAATTAATATTTCATTTGCTGCACTATTTATATCAAAACATTTCCGGAGAAAAAACATTTTGGTATGTATGATATATTCTGAGTACATGGGAGGCATGATCTCAGATGTTATTTACTATGTTTTTAAAAATTATGGAAATATTCAGTGACTGAGTCAGAGAAAGGGCCCTTTGAGGTTATGCCGCTTTACAGGTTGGGTGTTAGTCCTACAGCAAGTGTGTGTCTACAAAGTCCTGCACCACACCAGTTAATCAAAGCCTGCATCTGGGAATAATGAAGATCAGAGAGTCCCACACCAGAGCATCATCTACACCACTGCATGCAGTGTGTGTATGTGTGTGTGTGTGTGTGTGTGTGTGTGTGTGTGTGTGTGTGTGTGGTGTGTTTCATTAAGGTTTGAAGTACAGTATTATAGAGAAGACATTCTGCATGGCTGGGAGAGATGCAGATTTTCTTATGCATATGAGTGTGTGTGTGTGTCAGTGCAACTGAATGTGCTTCCACTGTCTGCGAAAGTCAGTGTCTGTGCTCAGCTTTCTCTCTGTGTGACCAGTGTTAAACAAGTGAGGAGTTTGTGTTCGACACTGTGTGATACCTCCTTTCCCACAGTGCATGTTGACTGTAAGGAGGGTGTGTTGAGGGGCCCACAGAGCAGTTGAGGCACAGAGCTATCTGTCCCGCTTCGATCTCCTCGTATCACTATTGTTCTTGGACATTATAACTGTTCCTTATTGCTGCACTCCCTCATCCCAGTATGTGTGTGTGTCTGTCTGCCTGTCATGGACATGTTCACTGTCAGCTACCATGTGGTTCACATACACATTCTCATGCCAGCAAACACACACCCACACAAAATCTCAGCCTCTCTCAGAAATATGCAGTATTTGTCACTGTCACACACTCAATGTTGTTCTCACACACACAGTCCAATTCAGTCTCATTGACTGAATTGCTCACACAATCACAGTCACTCACTCTCTCTTTCGCTTTTTCTGTCATATATAGTCACTTTACTGATGGTAACGGTAGATAGATAGATAGATAGATAGATAGATAGATAGATAGCTTTGGCAATACAAGTGGAGAAAATATGTCATGCCAATAAAACACAAACTTGAAATTCAAACTGACACAGAGTGAGACAGAGTGCTAGAGAAGGAGACTGAGAGAGGAGAAGAGGAAAGCAGAGCGAGAGGGAGGGAGGGAGCTGTAGAGAGAGGACCACATTAATTGGAGTGCAGACGCAGAAGGGGCCCATCAGTCTGCTGCCGGAGTTTTCATATGGAGCCCTGTAAATCAGTTTGGGGTTTTTTTCCACCCAATTTGTGTTTCAGCTCTCCTTCTTGGGCGATAGCAATCTGACAGCCACTCTGTGACGTCTCCTGATAACACCGACATAATTAAATCTCCTGCTCAGCTCACGCTTTGTTTCCGTGCCCGCGCTCATTCTGCCGATAAAGATGTCTGTCGGCTGGGAGTCGGCGGGTCCCAGCAAGGGGCCTGGGAGCCACTCCCGCCTCCTCTGGTGACACCGCAACAACCCACCAGACTAACTTCATACAATACCCCTTGAAGAGGCGTGGGCCCAGGCACCTACACAAATCCCCGAGAGTGGAGAGCGGCGAAAGGCAGTCTCCTCGCCAACAGCGCGTGGCGGGTGCTTTGCTCACATGGCCCTCTGAGAGAAACACGTCTTCCTTCCGACAACCCACACGCTGGCGACACTCCTGCGACGTCCCGCAAGCCAAGCAGTGCGCCAGCCTCGCTTCCTCTCCCCGTTGGTTTTCATGTGATGCCAAAATGTTTTCCCATAGCCTGCAGCACTCAGGCAGTAATGGAGCACCTCACACACTCAGGTTAATTACTGCTCCTGCATCAGCCGTCTTCAGCAGCAGAGAAACAGAGACACGGCTCACAGGGCCGAGGTCTTGCGGGAGCAAGATTATACAGCCACAAAGCTGTGTGAGACTAGTGGCCCTTCACTGGGAGGATTCTCCACATTTAGATGCAATAAGCAGAGTAAAACTAGCAGAATTTATTTAAAAATTACCATCCTATCACCAAAATTTCATTATTACCAGTTATGACTCTCCTGGCGCTTTTTGGTTTCATCACGTTCCGCTTTGTGTATGTGTGGTTGGCTGACATTTCTCCTCTTGTCAAAAAAAAAAAAAATTATACACACACACACACACACACACACACACACACAATTAAAATGTTCTGAGGTTTTTTCCATCTGTTTCAAAGGTAAAGAGGTGAAGAAAAGTAGATTTTTTTTTGTATTTTTTCGACAGAGCCGCACACCTTTTTACACATCTACAGAAGTGTGCACACTTTGAAACTTTACTCTTCAATTTTTTCCAGAATTACATTGTTGTTTTCCAAGCAACATATATGTGTTTGTTTTATTTTGTTTATAAAGATGGTAACTGTACAGGTTACAGACTGATACCAGACTCCACACAGAGGGGGTGGCAGTTACAATCAAGATCGTTTCCCATGAAGCACTGAAAACTGAACTGACAGTGTGAGTGAAATGCACAAGGAAAGAGAGTCAAAACATGGAAAAAACTGTGGATGGAGAGTAGGCACATACAAAGCACATACTGGGTTCCTCCAAGGGGGATTCATTAGTGCAAAGCTCCGTGCTGGATGGGCTATGACCACCTGACCACCTAAATTTAACCCCACCCCTTCCGACCTGAGGTGTGAACTGTATTTAATATTTAAACCTGACATCAGCCACAGACACCACAGTTAATGGTACGAGGATGGCTACAAAAGTCCCACCACTGGTGCCATGCAACACCTGAACTGAAAGGCTGCCAGTTCAAATCCCAAGAGGGACACTGCTCTTTTATCCAGAATAAGGCACTTAACCTGATTTCTAAGCATCTCCATGAGAAATGGTAAAAAAAAGACTGAAAGCTATACAATTCACATTGTATAGCAGCAACAAATCAAGGTAAAGAAAACCATATCAGTGCTTCTGTGTTCACCTCCTAGGTGCCCCACGGGTACAGGGTTAAGAACTGATCCCATCCAATGTCAGGGGAAGTGATGACATGCCATTCCTCAGCCAAACAGTTACATACACACCTCGTATAAAGCATGCTTGCCCGACAGAGCATCTCCCGCCTCTGGTAAATGAGCAATGAAACCATGCGTCCATTGTCTCTAGGATGAATGGGTTGCCGTAGCGATTGAGGTCAGTACAGAGTTGCAGACAACGATGTCTCTTTGTCCCACCTTGAAGTGCAGCTGGGTTTTAACTGAGCAGAGCACCATTCTTAACGCGAGTCCAGCCATGCCCCCACCCCCTCACATCTTCACCTCATCTTTCCCTGCCCACTGACATTTAAAAAATAAAATAAAACTAAATGGATCATTTTAGCACCATCACTTAAGACACACATAAAAAAATACATTATGAATGCACAAAAAAACACATGTACAGTACACAAAATTATGGTAGAACACATAATTCTGAAACTATGACATCATTACCTCTAAGGGGAGCTTGGAGAATGACATTCTAAAAAAATTGTTGTGACATTCAGCAGAAGACTGATGTTGGTTTTTTATATCAGCCAGTTAAATCTCACGTCATGGACACTTGAGTCGGTGAATCAGATTGAACGTTTTTCTGTGATGAGGTCTGTTGAACAGCAACTGCAGTGCATTTTAATTTCCTTTTTTAAGTCCGTTTCTCATGGCATCAGAAAGGCTCACAGCAGCCAGCTCACACTGTAGATCAGCTGTAGTAAAGCAGTGAAGACATGTCTGGTGTCCACTGCTTTCTCCTGGTCATAAACACATTGCATCATTGGCTAAGGCAAGACCTTCCCAGAAGTGACACTGTTTGAACCCAACTGGGCACGACCTCTCTCAGTGCCAGTCAGTCTTGTCCGGAAAACCCAGTCAGCGTTTCCACACGATGAACCGCAAGGGCAAAAGGGGGAAAGGAATCATTTAAATAACGCTACTAGAAAGAAAAAATAAAATGACATCTGAGACAACTTCCCTTTATAAAACTCACTTTTTCTTCTCCGTTTGCCACTTCTGCTGTGGGATCTTGCATATTCAAAAATGAATTAAAATCACATATTCACCACATTTGGTTAAAATGTGTATAAGTACCACTTTTGGTGTTGGTGGAGCTCCTGCAGTTGGGAAAATGTCACGTGGACATGGCTCTCCAAGCCAGATGTTACCCACTGAAACAGACAGGACCGACCTGGAAGCCAAACTTCTGGTTGCTGTTTCCAAAGTCTGTGACGAACACGTCCAGGATGGGGAGCAGTTCCGATCTCGGGGAATCGATTTCCAGAACTGTCTGCTCCTGGCCTTTCCGGGACTTTTGGGGACAGAAACCAAACCTCATTAAACAATTCTCTGTGCTCTGTGACCATGACCCAACATGACCCGTCAGCTAAACTGCCTATGACCATTCCACAACATGCTACACAAAGGCAGTAGCCTGTACTCTATGAATAATGCCCAACAATAGTACCCCTTACTGCATATGACCACTTCCCTCATCCTCACCTGGCAACCATCATACAGTACTTTGATGAAGGGCATCTTGGCTTGTGACAACTCTTCCTCATTGCTGCCCCTGAAGCGTACTGCATGTTGGTGACTGTTGTTGGCTCTGTCAAACCACCCAGCCGAGTTCTGGCAGGTATAAGTGAAGCTCTGTCTGGCTACTGCACTCAGGAGCTTCAAGAAGGTCAGCTGGACTACATGTATTGGGTTTCCATCCAAGTCAATGTAGGAGAACTAGATCGGGACAGAGACACTGGTCAGAACCTCACAGCAGACACAGTCTAACCTTAAGAACCATTCTAAACTTAAGGAACTGAACCACCAGAATGGCTCATATCACAGAACCATTGCAAACACCAGCGTCTGAGCTCCTTGAACGAATACACACACGGGGGTCTTGCCATGATGTTTCCAGAACCACTCATGGAGCCTAATTTACTCCATAAATTAAGCAGAGCCATTTAGTTCCAAGGACCCAGTGCCTAAATCCTTCTGGCCACAGCAATAACCACTAACAGCCAAATATACTCAAGTTTTTCATGTGGTTATTAAAAACAGAAAATATGTTTCTATGTGTGTCCTTTATTCTGCTCTAGAGCCTCGTTAAAGCAAATTTTATCAGATGAAAAGGAGAGGTGATATTTGATATGTAAATAGGGATGCAGATTTGCCCAGAGGCAGTTTTCCAGTGAAAAAATGGTTGAGCTGCCTGCTGGTCAAGTAGAGCAATCAGAGCAGAGCTTCGGTATCAGCCATGGCAGGCTGTGCCCAGCAGAAGATGACACCTGCACTTTCCTGTTCGCAAGATTTGCTTTGCAGAAAAACCACTTCCGCATGCTGAATTATTTGCATCTTTCATCTACTGCCCACACTATGGTTCTGATCGGCAGCTTTGATAATGGCTGCGTGGACCGTCCACAGGTCCGTGGTGCAAAAGCACAGGGCTGCGATCTGAAGAACCAGCTCTGTGGCGAAGATGAAAAAGCGAGAAGTGCAGCACTTATCAGTGAAAGTGATTAAACCCAGAGATGGAGAAATGGACAGGATGACCACAGGGGAAAGTGAGAGTGGGAAAGCAGGAGAGATGAAGAGACATAGCTGATTACAATGGGCAACAGACCCCCACAGTCTGTATGGGTCTCATCTCTCATCCGCCAAATGACGTCTGGTCAGGTGCACATGATGGTTTTATGTTTAAAGCAGTCAGCCTGCAGACTATGTGGCATAGCATCAGGCACGTATACACACACACACACACACACACACACACACACACACACTCCATGTATTAGCACATTTATATTCTTTTGAAGATCAAATATGCACACATGCACAGGAATATGGAAGGGAACCAAATTAAGCAGATGATTAAGATCTACTTCCTGTTTTTTATCCCATTTTCTCACAGATGCTTACAGGCTGAAAGTTGTCACACCAAAAGCCCAGCACTTACCAACCTTCACCTGTCCCCTTGTCTCACTGGGTGGCCATTTCTGATGTGTCACAGTCACTAAGACTCTTTGTCTCAGACTTTTACCACCAGAAGCCCCTGGAGTGAGACATCTGCCCACTTGAACCCTCATAGAAAGATGGGAAGTAGAGGCAAGCAAGGGAAAGGGTCTGGAAACTACCTGTCTGCCTTTCCGGAACTGGCTAAACCAACTTCCTGGCTTCTCCTTGTTCCAGGCTGCCAGCTTCACCTGTCCAATTGTGGGAGAAGGAGAGTTATGTCATCTTAAACATGATCAACACGCCTTGAGCCACAGAAAGTTCATTGTTCACACAGATCGCTTTGGCGCTCACCGACTCAATCTTCTTGTCGGGGTACAAGCAAGTCTCCCCGCTGGCAGTGAAGTTACAGAAAACCTTGAGTGAGTCTTTGTGACAGCCTTGATTTGGGTCAATCCAGTACTCCCCTACAGAGAGACACAGCGAGCGAGAGAGATGTGGAGGCCTCATCACACCACAGCCGGGAGCCGACCAGTGACAGCGGCAACAAACGTGGGAATAGCTTCTCAACCCACAATTTATGGGAACACTTTCTGCCTATCAATTGCCACACATTCTTGATTTCTGAATGTTTCTGATGTGCAAGAATGTAAAACTGAGGTCGAGATAAAATCCTCATTACGAGCAGCCGATATGGTGAAAACACCATCTATTTTAAGATGATTTTCAGATAACTATTATGATGGGATAATATTTATGGTAATAATACTATAGATAGCATCGATTTCATGTACACTGCAGTGATGATATGGGGAAAAATCCATGTAGATATTTAAGATAACATATTAACAGGTATTTGGATACCGATATAGTATAATTTTAGCTACTGTTAAGCCAAAATAGAGAACTGTGAGGGAAAAAAATATATATCGAAAATGTCTCAATTTTCAATAAGCACTTGTCCAGTGCAAGGCTGAGGTATTCCAGGGTCTATCCTGGAAGCTCAGTTTGTGAGGTAGGGTACGTCCTAGATGGGACACCAATCCATCACAAGGCAAATAAACACATACTACTTAGAGTCACACATTCCATTGAAACATACATCTTGTGAATGTAGGAGAAAATTCACTCAAATATGCCAACTGCAAAAACTGAGATGGATTTCAACCCACATTTAAACCTACAGAACAGGAACTGCAACACACCAGCACTAGCTACTATTCCACTGTGTCACCTATATTTAAAGCAACCTAGAATAATTCATTCATTGTTGGAGAAATATCCACTTTTACTGAATGGTGTGTGCAGGTACAATGGTATCTATGGTGACAGGGTGATGTAGTCATAGGAGATATCAATAACCATCAGTTAAGTCCCTGATCAGAGTCTGCAGTGACAATGATATCTATGATGTAGACGGTATCAGCGGTGAAAGAGCAATATTTGTGGGCACATTTCCTGACCGTCTCTGTAGTCAGGGTGGCACATCATCAGCTCCTTGCAGGTGCGGGCAGGGCTCTCAAACGTGCCCAGCGGTCTTCTCATGATCTCCACCTCCAATTTCATGGAGTTAAGTGAGGCAAAGACCTCTTCCATGCCTTCATTCCTGTCACCCAGAGCCTCATCCCTCTGCATGGAGTCATCCTCATCCCTCTCCTGGACCTCCTGCAGACCAGTTCCATCCTGCTCGGGGTGCCTCCTTTCCTTCTTGTGGTGATGCCGCACCGGAAGCGGTTCAATTATTGTACCCGGGGGCCCCTAGAAACAAGGTGGGAGAGTGGGAGAGTGAGAGGACAAAAAGGAGAGGAAGAAGGACAGAAGGTGGCACCAGGAGGAGCTTACAGGAGGTCCAGGGGGCCCAGCCGGTCCTGTATCCCCTCTGGGACCAACACTTCCCTGGGATAAGGAAAGAAGACATCAACTCAGTCATTCCTTTTTTCTCATGACTCAGAGCAAGAGCCATTTAGATAAACAGCCTGGTCACCAACACAGTCATGATGACATGAGCCACATGAAGACAGGAATTTGTGGATTTGGATAACAGCACCCACCTGATCTCCCTTTGACCCTTTCTCTCCCACCAGACCCTGAGTAGGAGAAGGGGTGGGAGAGACAGACAGGAAGGCACCGTTACCTCTTCAGCTTTCTCAGAGCAACAACAACAAATTCTTCATAAATAATGTATGGACATGACATGACACAAATCACCAAATGTGGAGAGGCAGGAAAACAGGAAGAGCAAGAGAGCAGGATTATAATTCACTGGAGCAGAAAAGCTTAACAAGCACATTGGAAGTGACGCACGGTAAAAGAATGCAATATAATTAAAACAAAGTACACAACAAACAGATTTAACAGCAAACAAACGTGCAGAGAGGGTGGTGGAGTGAGGGATTGCTTTTGTCTGTGACCAGTATGCCACTGCATCCACATCAGTGAGCCGGACCCAAGGCAGAAACAATGCACAGCCAGGGTACTGTCCACTGTGAGAAGACACAAAGATGACAGTGCAAACAGCCTGCCCACCACCTAGGTCATCAGGGCCACGGTAAACTGCAGAACAAGGGCAACAGCAATACCTGCCTCCCCCTGGACAAAAGCATCAGCTAACCAAATGAATAATGTAGCATCATCAAATATGAAAAGTGAACAAGTAGGAGAGCCCTTTCTCTCAAAAATAATACCAGTCCATTGCCATTGTCTCATATCATTTTGTACTTCATCTCGATTGCACCACAAATGTTGTTCACTGTGATGTGAATAAAGCAACTTTAAATGGAAATAATGAGTGTGAAAAATGAAAGATGAGGCTATACATTATGGTACGAGATTACAATATGATAAATGCAAATTTCATTATTACCATTTTGAACAAACTGTCTATATACTGCAAAGATTGTGAAAAACAAAACAATTAAAAGTCCCTTTCAGAGAAGCTACCTGCCATTGGATATGTATTTGTGTGCACTTTTTATATGTTGCTCTTAATCTGTCTCTGTCCTTCTGAAAAGATCAGAGTTGCAGACAAGCACAAGGTTTTCCATAATTTTTCAAAAATATTGTCATTTAAAAGTCTAATTGAATGTGACTGTTTATGCACTCCTGTCTGTTCACGTGTCAAATGTACGTCCTTCTCAGTAAAATATTGTGAAATGTAAAATTGAAATGGAAGGCAAAGCAACACTCACAGACAGGCCTGGGGGTCCGGGGGGGCCAGTGGGTCCATGGGACCCGACTGCACCCTGGGAAAATGAAAACCACAGTCATGTTTTGTGTGCTTATTGAGACAACTATGTACATGCACATGTGTGTTGCAAGTACAAGCCAGTTTGTGTAGAGCAGGACCTACCACATCGCCTCTGGTCCCTGGGATTCCCTGGTTTCCAGGCAGTCCTCTGTCCCCCTTCTCTCCGAAGTCTCCTGGGGGCCCAACGATGCCAATGAGCCCAATATGACCCTGGGAGATGTGGGGAAGAGGGTCAGTGAGTCAGCCGTGTGACCTTCACTGGTCACACACACGACCACACAGTTAAAGCACAAGTACACAAAAGTATCACCTTGTCTCCCTTCATGCCCGGGTTTCCTTTCAGTCCTGGCAGGCCTGATGGACCCTTGAGGGAACAGGAGTTAAGGGTAGGTCAAACAAAGGTCAAAGAGAAGCCACATGGTAGTAAAACTGTTTCCCAACAAGTCAGAGGTTCTACACCTAGGACAAATGTACTCTTTTGGTTGCTGGAATCTTCTGTGTTCATCTGTCTGTACTTGGTCGTTTGTCCTTCTTCTTAAAGATCTCTATCTACCAAAATACCTGAAAGTAAAACTATGTTCAAGTTTAAAAATCTAAATATAGTTATTCGGGGATAAGCTCTGAACTACCTTGACCATGAACAGGATAACCAGTCAAAGAAAATGAGTGAGAGAGAGAAAGACTGGTTGATGACAGTAGTTTACAGCACATATTCATACTGCCCAGATGTGTGTTTCTGTGTGTGAGCTGGCATTTGTGTCCTTGCCCAACCCTCTGTGCAGCTGCCACAATTCCAGACAGACAGAGGAGATGTGATCACTGTAATCTTCAGGATTAGAGTTCCGCAGTGTTCACAAATTGAGGGAAACATACCATGGGTCCTGTAGGTCCAGCCTGGCCTGGTGGTCCAGGCAAGCCTTGTTCTCCCTAGGAAGACAAACAGCTCTCAGGCCAGGGACAACCCAAGGCATGAAAACGAGCTGCACAAACACAGGGAGACCAACAACCCAGTGGCACCCGCACACAAAGAGCCTGTTTCACGGGCCTGGCTGCATCAATCACGCCATTGATCCAGCTATCGCCCCTAATCAGGCCAGAGGAGCATGTGCTCAAGGTGCACACTGATTGACAGGTGAGAAGCTGTGGACAGCGGGGAACCAGGACGAGTCGGCGCGATACGGATGATCTGAGAGCAGCCAGAGAGAGCGATCAAATTGTCCTTGTCACAGGTCCCGGAACCCACATGAAAGAGCCCACTTTCAAAAGGGAGAGAATAAAGAGGGGAGAGCGAGAGGTATTGAGATGAGAGGGACGGAGAAGGGCCAGCAGAGATTTTCTCAGGCAGAATACAAACAATCTGCTTTCCCCAATGGAGCCACAAAGAAGAATGTGGAGGTATCTGTGCGTGTGTGTGTGTGTGTGTGTGTGTGTGTGTGTGTGTGTGTGTGAAGGTGTGTGTGTGTGAGTGTGTGTGTGTGTGTGTGTGTGTGTGTGTGTGTGTGTGTGTGCGAAAAAACACAGGTTTGTCAGGAGAGCAGGGGGTTGCCAGACTTACAGATGGCCCTGGGATTCCTCTCAGACCCTCTGGACCAGGGTTGCCAGGGTGTCCCTGTGGTCCTACTGGCCCAGTCTTCCCCAAAGGACCCTCAGGACCCGGTGACCCCTGTTGGAGAGCCCCAGAGGGAAGGTTGCAAGAGAGACATCAGTATTTCAAAAGCAGATGAGGATTTTCCTGGCTTATTTCATCAGAGGACGGACTTTCTCACTTTCTCTCCTTTCATGCCCTGTTTGCCCTCATTCCCTGCAGGTCCCACATGGCCCTGGAGAAGGAGAGCGATGGTTGAGATGATGGACAGGAGACATGAAAAACATAGGGAGGTGGAGATGGAGAAATTGCAACTAATACTGCATTCAACAATGCTGTCTGTAGGCGGACTTTTAACAGACCATCGTGGGGCCCATTTTGTGCCAAGGCTGGCAGCTGACTGGACCAGCGACATGTACACTCATGAAGTGTGTGTTGGGGTACTTTGTTCTCTTAGACAAGCAGAGCGCAGAATAGTCAGTTCCAAGTATGGTTACATAAGAAGGGAGAGGCTTTCAGTGAAGGAGGTATCTAGGCTAGAGTGAAACCCAGAAAAGTTCCACTGGTGCAACTCACCCTTCGTCCTGGAGATCCCGGGGGGCCTGGCTCCCCTGAGGCCCCTGGTGGGCCCTGTGAGAAAGCAGCAGGTAGATTTAAACATGAGACAAAGACAGGAGTGTGTTACAAAGTAGCTCTGCACAAGTGAGTGTGCAAGCATAAGACAAGCGTTTCTCCGTTTCCATGGTAACAGAAATTTTTACTTACTGCCTTGCCTGGATCACCAGCATCGCCCTTCTCACCAGGCCCACCATCAACTCCCTGTGAGAAGCAGAAAAAGTGACGGTAATGTGGATGTCCCGCTGGTAAAAGACCACCAAGGAGGACTCAATCAGAAAGGTGGTTAACAAATACCGAGTAGTTGCTGTTGCTTCACATGTGATGACCACACACACACATACTCAACCCCTGCAGTACTCACAGGGGTGCTGAGCTCTCCAGGTGGGCCACGGTCACCAGGGAATCCAATTGGGCCCTAGAACAGAGATACTAATTGAGAGAAAGAGTCAAGAACCACTGCAGCACTGTTAGTTGTACCGAGTATCACAACTCTGGCATCACTACCCCTTCCGGTTCCCTCTTGTGCTAATCCAGGCTGCTTTTAACCACAGCAGAAAGCAAAACTGATTTGGGAGGCTTAGATTATTCATGTTCATTAAATCAGTGATTCAGAGCCCATTTTCCTGCTGTCTGGCTTGACAAAAAAAAAGGCTGAAAAGCAGAAAATCAGTCACAGAGACCCTCCATTGTGAGCAGCAATTTTTAGCTTCCACTTTGCACCTGTACGCACTAATGGTGATTAAGCAGCTCTGAATGAGGCTGTCGCACAGAGGAGTGACAGAGGACCTCGCTAAGTGACTAGCTCCTTTTACACCACCAGGATCTGCCCTTGCAGTGGAAGCCAGAGCCACAATCGATCAGCTAACAGTCTGAATGGCTCGGGTCAGGGTGGGGAAGCACCATGGGGGAACTGTTGAACACTAAGCATGATATCTGCTGTACTTGCAGTTAGTGACAGCGACCTGGTCAGCTGAAAAAAGATGCATGAAGCCTGGATTTCCAGAGATAATGAAGAAAAAAGTGAGCAGGATGGGAAGGAGGGGCAGAAGACTGAGGAGATCATAGAGAAAGAGTAGAGAAAAAGGAGCAAAGTCGGTCAAAGGAGAACTCAGTTCATTATGGGCAGCAACCGAAAACTGGAGGAGTAACAGGGACAAACGGAGGAAAGGGAGAACTGAAGTCATCTGGGCCAAACTTACAGGTTCACCTTTGGATCCATCTTCTCCAAGGGGGCCTTTTATCCCAGGAGGACCAGCAGCTCCTGGGGGTCCAAAATCGCCCTTCTCACCCAGTTCCCCCTTCACACCCTAATGATCACAGGGGTCAAACGCTGTGATTGAGCTGCAGGGTCAATGGAAAAATCTGACTGAAGGTGAGAGAAAGAGACTCACAGGAACTCCCAGCACTCCAACTGGACCTGGACTCCCAGCCTCTCCATCCTCACCCTGGGATAATAGAACAGATCACTAGTGTCACCAACCACTCCTTGCCTGGCCTAGAGCACCTGTTCAGGTACAGTTTACAATGTCTCAAAATGCTATCCAGAGCCTGATCATCGCCTTGTTGCTAAAATGCACAGCCAGAAAAACACATGAGCTGATCTTCACACTCAGGTTGTTCATCTGACATGATTTTTACCTTACAATTGCAATCATCTTGGATAAAAACTTTGACAAAATGAGTGCTCTCCAGGACTTGAGTCTCAGTGCTGGCTGAAACATGACACCTACTGTTAACAGCATCTTGGTCCTGCTGAAGTAGCAAAACCAACCCTCAACATCTGCTCCAAATGAGCTCTCCTGGGTGCAGAGCAGTTGGTGTGGGCAGAGCAGCAAGCTGCTAAAAAGTAGTTTAATCTGACAGTTCTGGGTAGCCTTTGCAGGCAAACAGACTTACCTTCTCCCCAACAGCACCGGGCTGACCCACTCCTCCTGGCATTCCTGGCAGCCCCTGGTAAGCAGAAACAGAAGTGAGTGAAAGTCAGTGTTATGTCACCAAGGCACATAGTTCACACACTGAATCAGTATCTCTCCATGTGTAGGGGCGATTTAATGGGTAAGACTGACAACACTGAGTGGAAAATGGACACACCTCCCCTCCAATGGCCCCCTGGGGACCTCTGGGGCCAAGAAGACCTGGAGGTCCCTGCAAAGATATAAGAATAAGTTAACTGTAGTTCAATAACAAGAATCTTCCAAGGGCACAGATATGTCATGTACCAATTCTACTGTCAGTGCATAACTGAAGAACACTTGGCACACTCACATATTCTAACACATCTCACTCTCACTCTTCTCAAGATTGTTTTTTTTTTGTTGTTCATTTAATATTCTTTGTGCTTGCTCTTGCAGACAAACAGAGCTGTCAGTCACGTAGTGCTCTGCTACTGTTATTGCCGGTTAGCAGGGAAAAAAAGCTCTGGAGACGGTAAATCCAGGAGAGAAAAGGGCTCCCAGACACCCAAGGGTCTAGGAAAGTGACTAGCAGACAGTGCTGAACCAATAGAAATTTCCTCGTAGGTTCCTTTAGGGTTCGCAGCGCTTTGAAAAGACTGTCAGAGGGAAGGCAACTCATTAAAAAGCAGCCACTGACAGTAATCTGGTCACAGTCTGATTAGCAGACCTCACCCTGCCAATGGGTCTTGTAGCTACACTCACTCTCACACAGTAAAAGAGCCCCCACTCACTGACAGGGGGCCCTCAGTGACAGAAATGGGACTTTCATTGACAGGTAAAGGGAAAGGAATGGGGCCCTTGGTCACTGACACAAAGTCCTCACCATTGGGCTTGGTGACCCTTCATAACAAGAATAGGTTCTCACTTCTTGCAAAGGCCCCCCCTCACTCATACTGACATGGCCCTGAATTGCAGTAATGAGGGGAAAGTCATCATTTTGTGGCAATAATTCAGAAGTGGCTAAACCATTAAAGATGCTGGGCCCAAAAGCGGAAAGCCTCCTACTGACACATGGAGCGTGTGCAATGCACAGCACATGATGTGGGTATGAAGACACGAACATGCAGTTAACAGGAGAGGGTGGGAAGTGCTCACCATAGATCCAACATGTCCAGTTTCCCCCTTCTCACCTGGAGATCCTGGCATGCCCTGCAGATATGTGAAATTACATTCAAACAATTCAATAAATACAAAACAAAAACAGTCTCTCTCTTAGAGCAACAGGATGAGGTCTCCTCCCACCTGAAGCCCAGCAGGACCAATGCCTCCTTTGAAGCCTGGTGGTCCCTCATCCCCTTTCTGACCCATCATCCCCTGCTGGCCACGAGGACCTGGCTCACCATCCAGCCCCTGCAACACAGAGCACATGTCACTGCACACTGATACACGGCCACCCTGCCTGCAAACACAGCCGCACGCACTGGAAAACATACCGGAGATCCTGGCTGACCAATAGGCCCTTGAACTCCTACTGGTCCTGGAGGACCCTGGGGGGTATGGAAAGAGAAGGAGTCACACCCTGCCAAATGCTGCATGTATCTACACTATATGCTCCACAATAGCAGCATGGCATTCAGGGAGATGGTTGTGTAGTTTATACATACTCTTCATGTGGGAATTAAAACTTATGTGCTGTGTGAATTTTAATTTAAACTGAACATGATAGATACCATCTTAATTGTGTCAAAGTTTACAAGGAAAAGTGATTACAAACTGGTCTGTATGATGTGACGACTTACCGGATCCCCTTTCTCTCCCTTACTTCCCTTCTGTCCAGGGTGTCCAGTCTCTCCCTGTGCAAACACACAATGCTTAGACACAAAAACAGCCAGACACATGTTCACACAGGGTATGGTGAAATGTAAATACTCTTGCATGCATATAGAACAGCGCGCGCGTGCACACACACACACACACACACACACACACACACACACACACACACACACAGAGTGCTGACAGACCTAAACACACCATGATGTAAGACACAGAAACCAGACCGGGGGATAAAAAAAAGCCACAGTCTAAGTGAGAAACAGGTTTCATCTGTGGGTAGTACCTTATCTCCATCCTCTCCATGGGGGCCTGCTGGGCCAGACGCTCCAGGCAGTCCAGTGGGCCCTGGCTCCCCATCACGTCCGGCTGGCCCTGCTGGACCTTTCTCTCCCTGAAGGAGGAACAGAGAGCAGCACAGCTAGGTCAGTACCAACCTGGGGCATAGCTTGCAAAGAGCTGCTGGACACATAAGGACTTTTTGCAATGGATATATCTATCTATGCTTACAAAGACAGAATCTTAAATGGCCCAACCACTCCAATATGACAGAGGAAACAAATGAAACATAGTTGAAATGCAGGGAAACAAAGAGGGAAGGCAAGGCAAGGTGGGCGTTAATAATAATCCACTTTGAAAGGTTTTCACGGAAACTGGTAAATATACCGGTTCCCCCTTCTCTCCCATTGGTCCAGGAGGGCCAACGGGTCCAGGACGTCCAGGATGACCAATTGGACCTGCAAGCCCTGAAGGTCCCCTCTCTCCAGGTGCTCCCTAAAAGAGACATAGTGAACAGGCGTGATTAAATGGTAAAAAAAGTGAAGGACAGACAGATGTGGTGCCTGAACGTCACATTATGTGATTTATAGGGTGCCACTAAGAGAGAAGAACAGTTGCTTCCCACACACACTTACAATGGCTCCTGGTGGACCAACGGGACCCTCTGCTCCTTTCAGTCCAGGTGATCCCTGCAGCGAAAAGAGTTGCTGACCAGATGGTCCAGAACAAGAGCCTTCCACATCAAATAGCAAGAGCCATGAGTCTGAGCACCAAGTGCTGAGTCGCAGAAAAACTGAGAAGCTCTTGGTGGATTTAGAACAAACTCTAACCCTTCAGCCTCAGAGTCTCACAGACACTTGAATGTGAGAGAGTAGCCCTGTATACCGGAAGTTCTCCTGTACCTGTGATGTATCTGTTTGCCTATTACCTGCTTAGATACAAGAGAGGACCTGAGTATTTGGGTGAAAGTGGAAACATCCCCCTCCTTTATCTGACAGAGACAACCCCCCCCCCCCCCCGCTAAACCTCTGTCTTTCCAGCATGCTGCATATCATACACATGAAAACGTCCCTCAGAGACACTATCCTGTCCTATATTATATTCATCTCTTCCACAGGCACTCGCCACACTCTACCGTATGATCTTCACAGCAGTGTGCAGCAAGTCGACAAGCTGAGGGACATTACCATAGTGCCTGTGTCGCCACGAGCTCCTGTGAATCCTTGCAGTCCCGGGGGACCACTCTTGCCAGGAACTCCAGGAGGTCCTGGATCACCCTGGAAACCAAATGCAAGGAGAAAGAGGAACACTTCTCAGACATAGTAAGGAAAGATAGGAGTGTGTGTTTATTATGGGCATGTCATCCACTCACTTAGTGTGAAGAGTGACATATGGAGGACAGCTGAGCTAGGTCATACTAGAAATATAGCTGGCACCATATTCCACCATCAACCGTCAAACACACGCTATTGAGTAACAAGCCATACCACACATGAGATTTAATAGGCACAGACCTCTCTGGGCTTTTCAGAATCATTTGACACATGAAATATATATCAAAATTCACCATGGCCACCATTTCAATTTGATGCAGCCCCAAATTGAGCGTCCTCTGCTGAAGACCTTTGGGGGACCTCTGTGCTCCAGCGATTTAGTGGGGAAGAGAGTTGGCTCACTCCAAACCTCTGTGAATGTACAGTAACACATTTGGTGGCTGCCTAATCCCAACACCAGTTCACCCACCTTGGCCCCCTCTTTGCCAGCAATGCCAGGCAAGCCCCCTTCTCCAGGGGTGCCTGGGGCACCAGGATGGCCTCTCTCACCCATGGGTCCAGTCTCGCCAGAGTTACCCTGTAACACAAAACCATGGTGTGTTGACACAGCTCACTGATTAATCTCCTTATCTGGACATGAGTCTGGACCATTTCTTCAGATGAGAGGACTTGCCTGTGGTCCCACCACACCTGGTGGCCCAGGTGGACCTGTCTTTCCTTGGAAGCCCTGCATGACAGCAGATAGTAATCGTGGTTATTTATGATTTACACAAGTGGTTTAAACATAATAAACAGGTTAGGAGACCTCTTGAAATGTTACCTAAGAAACAAAACATGTCTGAGTAAAGTTTGAATGACATAATCAAGAAAGGGTAGAACAATGACAGAAACCAGGTTGCTGGACTTTCTAGCTCAGGTCACTCACTGGTTCTCCCCGCTGCCCTGGATGGCCTGGCAACCCATCCTTTCCCGGGGGCCCCTGAAAAATGATGAGTAAGCAGTCACCTTATGTTCAGGTTTCCCCT
Source organism: Arapaima gigas (assembly GCA_900497675.1). NCBI lineage: Eukaryota > Metazoa > Chordata > Actinopteri > Osteoglossiformes > Osteoglossidae > Arapaima > Arapaima gigas. Next base: position 226,269 of record UFQX01000576.1, on the reverse strand, counting down.
CAACTGTGGGCACACCGAAAATAGCGAGAAATAAGCATCAAACAGACAAACAGCTGTCAGTTGCAAAGAACACAGTCCACAGGAGACACACAAGAAGACTATGTCACTCACAGTAGGCCCTCTAGGCCCTGGCTCCCCATGTCGTCCCTGTTGTCCTTGAGGACCCTGTGAAAGGTTTGGGAGGACACAGTTAATAGTGTTTACTTGATAATGCATACATGGTGATGTATGAATTAGGCAGCTATGGAGTACTCAGTATGCCAGTGTGCAAACTGGGAGGCAGCCATGCAGAGTCAATACTAGCGAAAGCTATTTGCCATGATCAACTTGCGGCCCTGCGATGTGTTTATCATTTATTGAGATAATCTCCTCAAGCCACACGGGCCTCATTTACCTGCTCTCCTGTTGGTCCTGAGGGGCCGTCTTGTCCTGCAGAGCCCTACAATTGATGGCAGTTGGTGGCAAGAGCGAAGATGATGAAAGGCTATAAAACCTTTTTTATGGTTTGTTCTTAAATTTGTTTTCCTCTGTGTCTGGGATGGATCAGAATCTGAACAAAGTTCCATTCTCACCTTGGCACCAGGTTTTCCTGTCGGTCCTCCAGCTCCCCTCTCACCTGGTAGCCCCTGTAAAATGACACACAACACAGTCCTTTATACAGAAAATTTGCTGTATATTTTTAGGGAGACTTTCAGTCTCCACATTATTCTCAACATAAAGCATGATCTCAGGAGAAAAACTTGTATTATGACACAGACTGTACATTATATTGTTGTATATTTTTATTAGCAGAGAATTGGTCATATGACAAGTGAATTTCAGCCTTAGGTGGAATGAATTGTCATTAAAAGTAATTAGCATCTGGTTTCCAATATGTATCAAGCGACAGCTGGTGAACAAGGAAGCAGAGATGTATACTCACAGTGGGACCTCTCTCACCATCGGGTCCTGACTGACCACCTCGACCCTGCAGTAGAACCACACAGACAAACATGTCTATTTCAACCCTAACAGGTAGAGAGGTACAAAAGAGAAGAGGACACCCTTCTATCACTCTTCCAGTATCTTTCTACAATCTCTCACCTGAGTCCTTCTAACCAATCCCCAAGCTGCACACCCCTGTCCTCTGTTTTCCCTCTTGCCTTGCTTTCTTAGTTTGAAGTCCTTTACCTGGTTCTCTTTTATATTTACTGTAGCAACTGAGATCAAGCCAAGCCTGTGAGATGGCACGGACAAGCAGCTACACTAGTCTTACAAAGGATGACACCTCCATACTCACCCTCTTCCCCTTCTCTCCAGGCATCCCATCAGCACCTGGGAAGCCTCTTGAACCCTGGAGGTCAACAAAGAACATTAGAGGAACATTAACAGGACAAAAGAGGAAAAAAGCCATGATTCTATGGAGCATCATCAACATGCAGAAGAGCCACTACTCTCTTGAGCCAATGTGACTATGTCACAGGTGTCATCAGCAACTAGCTACCATTAAATACTGCTTGTTATCTTCACTCACCTTTGGTCCCTGTCGCCCCGGGTAACCTGGTAAACCAGGAACACCAAGTTTCCCCTTGACAATTAGAGAGAGACATTGGGAAGGAGTGAGAAGGAAAGAATATGTTAAGATCATTAGACATATTAGCTTGGCAAAAGATTTAATCGATCTCTGTGTCACATAGCCACACACGTAAAGACATAGAGATAAACAGACATACAAGTTGCTACCTTTTCCCCTGCACTGCCCACAGGGCCTGGTTCTCCCACAAGCCCAGCCTGGCCCTTGAGTCCCTCTGGTCCATCTTCACCTCTTGGACCAGGGGGCCCATCGTAACCCTTAGAGCAGACAGACAGATAAAGCTCTGGTTCACTGCCCAGTTCCACAAAATCATCACTTTTTCTGTCTTATTCTGTTAATACGGATAGTTTCTTACTTGGTCTCCTTTGAGCCCCATGTCACCTTTGAACCCTGGGAAGCCATCTTCACCCTGTCAAAGAAAAGCAGAGACACAGAACTGTCAGTAGAAATGCAAAAGGATTTGCTGTTCTTCGTCATGGTTGTAAATGTCTCCCCGTCAATCACGGGTGTATTTGACTGAAAACACGATTCACTGAAGACAAAAGGGAAGCGTGGGACAAAGCATTTTGTCTGAAAAGACCCGCACATCATTGCTGGAACCTCAGTGTCTATAAAAGAGACGTTTTCATTGCAGATTAGAGAGGTGTTCCACAGCCAGTCAGTCGTGTCTTTCTTTGTCCTGCAGACACAGTAGAGGGCGGCTCGCAACATTACATTAGCATGGTTTCTGCTCTGTAATGTTGAGGCTGTAATGAGGCTGATTTCCAGCATGTTCTCTCACCTTCTCTCCTTTGCCTCCCTTCAGACCTCTCAAGCCATCAGCTCCCTACAGGACAAAGAAAACAGAATCACTGCCGATACGAGGCTGATGTTATACAAGGTTCCTCCTTCCACCTGAACTTCACAGGTGTCAACTGACAGCATGGAATTGTCCACAGATGATATTTAAATGTTGGCAGATCAATCCAGATCAACTCCTACCTTCACACCTCTTGGTCCAGGATACCCAACAGGACCCTGGCTTCCAGGCAACCCCTGCGGTCAAAAAAACAAGAATTTAAAGCATCAGTGAGAGTAGACACCACCACTATGCCAAAGTCACAGCTTGAACCAGTGTAAAGACAGCTCAGAGGTTCAGGCCAGTATAATTTGAGCTAGAACCACACAAACCAGCTTCTCAGTGGTTAACACTGTTCATCTCCAAACTAAATGATTAGAGGAGCAGCACCCTACCTGGAGCCCTTTATCTCCTGGTGGCCCTTCTCTTCCAGGGTGACCCTGTGAAGCAGGAGCAGAGGGTTTCACAGAAAGGTTACTCAGAGTACACTATGGGTTCGTAGTCTCCATGTATAAGTATGTCTCCCTCTGCTGGGAGTCTTTACTATGTGTAGATTGCCCCTGTTACCACTGCCTCCTGCTGGTGAGATGTGGAAGTACTTACTGGAGGCCCATCTATACCAGGAAGTCCCTGCAATCCAGGCTTCCCTGGGGGACCCTGCAGTTTACAGACACAGAGGTGATCAGGTCACACACACACTTACATGCACACAGACTCCACCCACTCCGACACACCACCCAGGGGGCCACAGTATCCCATGATTTGCCGTTTATGTCTATAATCCCGCTCTAACACCAGGACTGCTGCCACAGAACAAACAGTTCTAGTCCTATGCTTGTCTGTTTGACTGGCAGCACACACTGTTTACTGTGGCGTAGCTATTGATCTGTTGTCAGGCTGTGCTGTCAGTACATTGAACTCGAGCCAACAGCCAAGGGTTGCATCTCCCAGATTGTATGAGCTCTGGACTGCCCTCTATCTGCCACTGGGCCATTGCTGCCCAGGGTCAGGAGTAAGGGTCAGGGGGACAATCCTAAAACTATTTTCTACCTTTTCTCCAGGCATTCCGATGGGGCCCTGAGGTCCAGGCAATCCCTAAATGGGGTAAAGCAAAACAAAATGTCTTTACTGTGTGTATGCGTGTGTGTGTGTGTGTGTGTGTGTGTGTGAGAGAGAGAGAGAGAGACAGACAGAGAGAGTGACCATGATAATGTTCTGTGCCCACCTGATATCCAGGGTTTCCTTGTTGTCCTGGAGGTCCTGGCTCTCCAACAGGTCCCTGTGATTCAGAACAGAGGTCAATTTGACTTGCCCTGAGCATCGCTGCTACTGCAGTTATGACAACCTGCAAGTTTCAGTTCTTCCTCTTCTTCTGCCTTAGTCTTCCTATTGTGTCATTTTGAACTTCATACTGGAGAGACAGCAACACCCATCGCTGTGCGAAGACCAAGGCAGACTGCTCTACCTCCCCAACACGCAGGTACTACAATTTTATGATGGTCATCAGTGACTGAGCTCAGTCTGAATGCTCTGCTTACTCAACAACTGGCTGTACGAGACTGAGGTCCAGATTTTAGTCCTACTACCTTTGGAAAATTTGCTTCCTTTCTGGAAACCTCACAAGTCGGTCCATTTGCAAGCAGAATTTGACCAATTTGATTAGTCATTTCTGAGAAACTCATTTGGCTTTTAACCATCCTCACTCTGGTAAATTACAACTCTCTTGCTTATTCCGAACAATTTTATTTAATCCTTGTGCAACTGAATTCAGATAATGAAATTCAAGCTCACTGGTTCTTCCCCCTCACTATGTTCATGCGGTATTTATTTTGCTGCACTGGGGCACCCTGCTGTTTTGTTACATGAGCCGTACGCACCAAGTCGCCCTTTGCGCCTTGAATGCCGTCGATGCCTTGAATACCCTGTGGATGAACAGATATGAAGGAGATCAATGTAAAGCTGCCAGACACAAAAAGCGCAAACAGCACAGCTTTAAAAAAGCCCCATTGTGGTCTTTGAGAGGCAACCATTTTGTGCAATATCCATTTTTTCTGTGCTCTTGCATCATCCTCTCATGCAGCACAGTAAGGATGTGTAAAAGTGTGTGTTCCACAAAACATGCTGTAGCAGGAATCACTGTTGGAGGTGTCAACCAGTCGTGGACAAGCTTACTGGTGGTCCAGGTGGGCCAGGTGGTCCTCGTGGTCCAGCAAGCCCTCGGGGGCCCTAAATGTGCAAAACAATGCAGTAGTTTAGAGCATCGTGTGTGTGTGTGTCTGTGTGTGTGTGTTTAACTGAGCCTGCGTATGAGTGTGTGTTGTTCTCAGAGCCTGAGTCTTTGCAGACTTGGCCAGGCCACCTGTTCCTGGGCTACATCTGTGATCTCCGGGGAGACGATTGAAATGGAAATACAGTCGTGCTCTGGCTTTGCGCTGCCACCCCTCCCCCGCCTTCTCTCCAGCCAGTGTCCTCAGTGCAGCAGCCACCTGGAGATGCTGGAGCTGTGCTAAAACCCACCTTTTGACACAAAGATGGAGCTCAACTGGTTAAGGCGCTTACCCCAAGCACCGCCTGTGTCGAGCAGCCCGGATCACAGTGTGAATTTCGACTGTATCATTTGCCGATTGTGACCAGGATCCTGCAGCGGAGGAATAAACTGGCTTCGTTCTGCTGAGGGAAGGATATCGACTGGGATTTATTCCTCAGCTGCCTGCAGCACATGACTTTGTCAAGTCTGTGAGATGCCTGTGAATTACTGAGGCCTAATGGTGACGAGTGCCTTGCTCTGTGGTACCACTGTGAAGAGACGGCAGAGTCGGGGACAGGAATGGGTGGAGCAAACATCACTTGACCTCTGTTTCCTTAAGGAAACAAAGCTATTTTATCCAGTTAAACAAAGATAACATATCTGAAAAAACAAAACTTTTAAGTGAAAATGTGCATGTGTGCGTTTGTGTGATAGAGTGTGTCTATTTCTTGGTAACCTTGGTAACTCACAGGTTCACCTGGCTGCCCCCTTGGTCCATCAGGTCCATCTGATCCCTTAAATAGCAAAAACGCACAGCCAACAGTTAGATGATGTTCGGCACCAACAAGAGCAGTTGCTCCCAGTGAAGCTCCAATGTTCTTGGCCTTCATTTTAGAAAGGTCCTGTTCTCACCTTTGGCCCTGGCTCTCCAACTGGGCCACGTGGACCCAGCCGACCCCTGTCGCCCTGAACACACGCAACAGAACACACACACACACACACACACACACACACACACAGTTCATAAATAAGATCTAATTACACAGTTATATTCTCACAAATCACTGGTTAGAAGAATTATTGCAAACAACCGCCAGTGAAAGGAAACCCACTAGGTGTCCCTTGTCCCCTGGGAGTCCTGGCAGTCCATCGAAGCCTTGGTCGCCCTAAGGAGACACACAGAGCCACAGAAACACATTAACACGACACACACACACAACCAGCACAAACAGAGGTGGAGCTGTGTGTGCTGTCCCAGCAGTTCCCTGTTGCCTACTTTGTATCTGGTGTATGAAGCAGCAGCACAGTGATGAACAAGGGAGGGATGCAGGTACCGCAGCCAAACTCTGTTTCTGCAGATAAAGAATGTGTTGTTCTCCCGCGGTATCAGGAGGGCCTGTGTATTTACCACAGACATCCTGCAGCTGGTCAGGACTGCATTATTGCCATTGTGATGCTCTTAATAAGGCTTGTCAGAGGCTCTGCGAGCCCCTCTTACCAGGGAGGCCCATTAGGATCAGTTCCAGCACACACTCAGCTCCACACCCACTGGCAGCCTTGTCTCAGTCCACACACAAACAAAAAGATGCACATAAACACACTCTATCTTACACATACTCACACACTCAGAGTCTAACTAGTTGCACATTCTTAGTTTAATTCCCAGGACCCACCTTCGGTCCAGTCTCCCCTGGAAGTCCTCTGCCGCCGTCTGTTCCGGCTCGTCCCTAGAAAATAGACGTAGCAATTGACATCACCACCGCCGTGCCAAGCACAAGTAGCCAACATTTGGGACCTCTTCCTCCATAGGCACGTTGGATAACTAACACCTAATCAGTAGGTGTACTTTAACAGCCAAACACTGTATGTACAGGATGTTTTACGTTGTGTCCCATGGCTACAGGAAGGCTTGAACACAAAGGCCTGAGTTTGAATCCCACTTCTGTAGCATGTGTTCAGGTAGCCCTCACCAGGAACATGCTTGATGTCACCAATTCAACACACAAGTTCTTACCCTTTTCCCTGGTTTTCCAGCAAGGCCAAGGCTACCAGGTAATCCCCGAGGTCCCTGAGACCCAGATAGAAAGAGTCACAAAGAAAGCAGGAAACTGGATTAAAAAGTGCTGAATATGAAAAGAATTACCCTTCTGCAGCAATAACAACAATAAGCAGATTTGTGTCACACACACTGAATGTTAGCATAAAAGATGGATGAAACTGCTTGATCCTGTCACAGCAATAGTGAGATGCTGTCTCTCTCCACCTACCGGTGGCCCTGGATCTCCACTCTCCCCCTTCTGTCCACCAGGGCCCGGGAAACCCTGAAACAAACAAGAACCGCAGTAAGAAAACAGCAGCTGAACACGCTGCCTCTTCAGTATCACCCCAGGAGTGTGGCTGCAATGATACCAGTAGTAGAAGAAACGCAGGTAACTCTGATACCAGCAGATGAGAGAGCAGTAACTGATATAATGAGAGTGGAGCTCTGTTACTCTGATACTGCAGACCCCAACACACAGAAAACAAGAGACGGCTCTTACTTTCAGTTAACATTCAACTCTGTGCTCTAGATATAAAAACAGCAATGGACAGGAGTGGAGAAAGTGACTCTGAGAGTTGGGATGTTCTTACCATTGGCCCTGGTCGACCTGGCAGCCCCACTGGACCTGAAGGTCCCATTTGTGATAGCTGCAAAAGTTATAAAAATACCAAAAAATACTAGTTATATAAACTACAGTGATCTGTAAGTTCAAGGTTCACTTCATTGTCATTCTGCCTTGTACAAATGTACAAGGGAGAACTGAATGGTGCACAAAAGACTAAACAGAACGCATGATGACACAAGGCGTCACAAAAAAACTGAACAGATGTATACATGAGTAGGTAAATAAACAGAAATGGATAAATAATAAATAAACGAGATAATATATAGATACATAAACAGAAAAATAATGAATGAAGTTAGAATAAAGTAACACATAAATAAAGCGTGTCACGGTAAATCAGTTCTGATACCACAGTGTGATGTTAGTGGCAGAAGTGTGAGCCGAGGTGCTGCGATTCCCACCTTGGCCTGCTGTATGATCGCCTGGGCCTGGGCTTCTTGGGGAGACACAACAGGACCCTTCTGGCTATCACTGCGGTACTGAAACTGGGACAGAAAGGTAAATGTGGCAAATGTGGGAGATCGGACCAGTCACTGGGAATGGTCTGTGGACTCAGGCACTAGATTTAGTCCCTGGGGGACGTAGTTCATGTTAGCCGAGTCAGGAAAAAGTGAGTTTTACAGCAGATAGAGTTCCCCAGGGCTTTCCCAGCAGGGTTGTGCTGTAATCTCACTGCTCCACCTAGTGGCTTAGAATCAAAACAGCTCCTCTGTCATGAAGTGGTGTGTGTGTGTGTGTGTGTGTGTGTGTGTGTGTGTGTGTGTGTGTGTGTCCGCGTGAGGGGGAGAGGGACATGCTCATCGTGTCATACAGGCCAGGTATAATTACAGGGTCAGACAGGTAATTATGGCTGATCCACAGCACGGTGGCGGAGTTGTGTGTTAGATGTGGTTGACCTACTTCCTCTCGTCACATGCAGACTGGAATTTGGGCTTTAGAGGTCAGTGCTAACAGTGGGATATTTTATAATACACTTAATACTGAGATGGTAGTAGAGCTTCAGGCCGCTGGTTAAAACATTCCGGGTGTCATTGTTGCCAGCTGTAGTGCAGTAGAGGGTTTCTTTCTGTTCACACCAGGCTCTGTGTTCCAATGTACATGTTTGTGTGTGTTGTAATGCAAAACTGGGTTTACCGGTAACATCAGCAATGTGCCCGGAAGGCCAGGTATCCCATCGGCCCCAGGAAGTCCTGGTCGTCCAGGTGGACCCTGAGATGCAGAGAGGGAGAGAGAGAGAGAGAGAGAGAGAGAGAGAGAGAGAGAGAGAGAGAGAGAGAGAGATGAAGAGTGCAGGGCACCACATCATGACTGTCAACAGTGTGTTTTTCAGCTGCTAAACAGAGCCAGTGATTGTGAGGACAAATAGGAGGAGCAAGAACAGAGGACATTTACAACAGCTGAGACACATTCAGCCTAGAGATCCAGGTCTGAACAGTTTTCTGCTGCAGGATGGGTAGAGGGAAGGTGGGGGGACTCACCACGTCACCTGGGTCTCCCTGCGGCCCACTTGGGCCCATCGGACCCGCAATCCCCGGGGGACCCTGTGGGACACGAGAAGTCAGCTGATGCAGACCCACACTTTTACTCTGTATCCCCCCACACACATAATGAAAGACGTTCACACATAGCACTGTGCTTATTTCATGCTCCAGCTCACACACATATGTATTCTCATGTTGCTACCGGACACAACAGAAGGGTGCAGGGCGGCGTGATGCAAGACACAGCCTGTGTGTGACAGTCAGGCCACCGAGGGCTAGACTGGGGCTATTGGGGTCACAAAGGTAACAAAAATCCATGTTCTGGTCATTTTCACTGCTAATTCTGTACTTCTGGACAACAGCTAACATTCTGTTCACACTGGGTTTGGGTCACACTGGTCTAGATGGTGCTGGATTACTCTGTGGCCTGCGGGATCACGGAGGACACTTACTCGCGGTCCTGGGGGGCCTTGGGGTCCTTCCACTAACATACCCTGCAAGTGATACGACACTATAAGATATAACACATGCAGATGCTGCATAGCCACATAAATATCAAATAGTAACACATAATATTTTTCATTTTGCACACACATGCACCTCTGACTCTGCTCTGTGGACCTCAACCAGCAGTACAGCACTGCTGTGAGATCATGTAACCTGTATGCATGTGATCATCTGACCCAGGTACAGGACCTCACCGGTTCAATTCTTGCGGGCTCTCCTTTCTCCCCTTTCTGGTTCATGTTGCTCTGCTGTTTCCCCTGAGGAAAGGGCCTTGAATGTCAGCCATAGCCAGCGGGACATGTCCCTTTGTATGAGAGAGAGTGTGTGTGTGTGTGTGTGTGGTCAGTGACTAACATCCCTTAGGAGAGGTTTGCTGTGAGGTATACCTGCCAGGTTTCTGCCCCATCTCTCTCAGCCATTCTGTGTTGATCTTCATACTCATACTCCTCATACTCTTTTTCGTTGTATTCCATCTCGTTCTTGATTTCCTCGTAGTCCAAAGTCTGCATGATCCAGCCAAACATCAATGTGTCATTTTGTGATATAACCACATATGCCCTCATAACCTGTAACATTGCCACGAGGGTAAACGCCACTGTCTCACCTCATACTTTGTGATGTTTTGACCCACCGTCACCGTAGAAACTGAGATATCTTCATACATGTTGCTGAAGAAATCCTCCCCAATTTCCTCTACGTCTGGATGCTCAGGATACTTTTCTACCTGGAAACCAACAGAAGGCGTCAAAAAACATCATGACAACCACAGCCAAGGAAATGCCAAGCAAAACACTCCCATCAGCATCCTTGGGCTGGCTGTGAGGCCCAGGAATGAGACTGGACAGGGGATGCCCTCAGACTGAATAAACTTCATCATCATGCTTGAATGGGGATCGCTGCCCCCACATTAACATTTCTTCTGTGGTCACGGTCGAATGTGTGGTTAACCAATAGGAGGACAGGGATGAGTGCTGCTGCCAGTGGCAGGTTACATGGTCATGAAGCTCATGGAGTTAGTCAATTAAAGGGAAGAAGCCAAAGTTTTTCTGGCAGACTGTGACTGCAGCATGACACTGATTAAATTAGACCGTGATATTGTGAGAGACGGGTTATGAATATGAGATGTAACTTAAGGCACACAGCGCCTGGGTTTCTCCACTGAGGAGTCCTCTGAGGACACAAAGCTTGTTTTTATGCGCATCATCAAAAGTAACCAAAATTTATAACCAAGTCTATACTAAATCCCATTAAGTCTGGATTAAAACACACATCTTTTGGTTTAGAATTTTCCATCTGGCTGCAACTCGAGTTCAGCCATATTGTGGTTTTTATACCCTAAACTTGACTGAAATCCCACCAATTTCACAATATGGCACTATAGACACACTGGACCTAAGCACCTTAAACACACTGTAAAGATTATCTCACATAAGCAGACAAAGCATTTTGGCTGCTCAAGTACAAAAGCTGTAGACTAAAAGGTTAAGTTTTGGAAAAAACTTTGGAACAAAATCCTTTCTCCGTATTGGTGTATGTTGTTTCGCATAAATAACAAAGCAAAGTGTCTGAGGAAAACTATGGAAAAGAAGGAACTAAATAGCAGTGTGTAGTACTGGTGGTCATGATTTGGGGTCTCTCTCACTCACACTCACACACACACACACAACACTGCGTGTATCCCATTAATTTATGTTGGCACAGTTACTGTGTAACACATGTGTAATGTGTTACTCCACACATGTAAGAAACCATTACTTTTCAGATATTTCTCACTTCAAGGGCCCATGCTCTTTGCACCACAGTGACACCTACAGGTTAGGAGGTGAACAGCAGTGTTGGTATGATATGTAAGAGTGGGTTCAATGGGTTAGGAAGCATTAGAGAAGCAGCACAAATTGGGTAGGGAGCACTAGGGTGCCTGTTTTTCGATCTACCTCCTCCCCTTTCTCCAGGGAATCCAACAGAGTGCCGGAAATCACCGAGGTGGCTTCAGGGGTGGAATCATGCTTGATGGTGGGCATTTCCGGGGTTCCAGCTGACAGTTCAGGTAGTGCACTGGTAGTTAAAAGTCCTGCTCTGGGGGTCTGGGGGGTTGTGGGTGTGACCTCCACCTGGGTACCTGATGCTAACAGAAATTGTCCTGTTACAGGCAAAATGCTCGCTTCTGACTGGCCACGCAGTAAGTACTCAGGCACTGCAGTGGACACCCCCAGAAAGCTGTCTTTGAGGGCCTCAGATTCCTTCCTTTTCTTTCTTGAGTCTTTCCTGTTCTTCCTGTTCTTGCGGGAAGACTTGTCCCTCTTCTTCTTCCTGTTCTTTTTGCCTTTCCTGTGTTTCTTGCCAGGTTTCTGCATGTCCTCTCCTACGTCGCTACGGGGAGTCTGGTTAGGGTTGTGTTCAGAAGACTTGAGGCAGGCAAACCAGGCCGAGCACACACACAGGGAGAAAAAGCAGAAACAGCAGTAAATGACAGGGAAATGTGACAAACACCTGTTGGAGATAATTGCCCCCCATCATTGATCTCCCCCAAAAATACCTGGGAAATTGAGGGGAAACAAAGGACAGACAACTGCCTGAAGGCCTATTATTTCCTCTGCATGGCACACACACACACACACACACACACACACACACACACACACAAATATAATGACTAATGACTCCATCAGACACAAGGACACATACAAACATTCAATCCTATACACACATTTACTCATAAAGAGACACACACAAACAAGTATCATCACTATCAACATCTGCTTGTCCAGTGCAGGTTCTTGGTGGTCCAGGGTCTCCCCTGGAAACACAGGGAACGAGGCAGAGTACAAACTGGATGGACACCAGTCCTTCACAGATCAATCACACAAGCAAACACACTTAAAGTTTTTAATCAAACAATGAAAACATCCACGTAAGGTAGGAGCTACTCCTTCATGTACTCAGCCCACAGGAGCTCATATTTGCATACAATAAACAGATGAAAAATTTACCACAAGGCACCATGGTGCTCATGCCCCCCTCTGACAGAGTCTCTGTGCCACTGATGGATTGATGCCAGTGGTTCGAGGCGGAGGCGAGACTCCTTCACCTCATTCCTTAGCTGAGTTACGGCTCTACTCGGCCCTGATCTTTCGACATTACTGCAGTTTGCTTTATGCTTCCCTGGCAGGAAAGCCTTTGTAGCAATAAATTGTGTGGAACGGGGGGAGTCTGGTAGACAGACTACTATTCATACACATGCGATGTCTGGGGCAGCATGTTGGGTGGTGCTATGCTTCTGGGACAGCTGCCCAAGGACCCTCCTGGATGAGCAGGGTAATCTGGACCCAGGGGGCAATCTGGCACAAATGCCGTGCATTAAACATGTATGGCCTTCTCAGGCTCCAAGGCTCTGTGCTCTGCGTGTGTGTGAGATTGTCTGCTGGCATGTGTGTGCTCTGGGTGTGATTGCTGAAGGGAGGGAACATGGCAGTCAGTCCATCTCCTTGTGCTTTGCCCAAACATGCAGATTTCAACTTTGCGTCTTTTGTGCGCCCACTCATCGTTTCCACGGTGGCAGAACAAAAGCAGAGCTGCACAGCTCAACTGTGTAGGAGCTCTGGTTACGTACTCTCAACATGCTTTGTGAACAGACCTCCCAGATTGCACAGATAAGTGTTTCTGAGCCACGTGACACACAAAAATCTCACAGAGCAAACAGCTGTGGCCAAAGGCAGCAGAAACACAATGAAAGTTGCACCTTTCTCAACAATGTGGCGGTTTTGGACATTTCACTATATATGACACAACAGAAGGGCTCAGACTCAACATCTCAACTTAGCGAAAGGATGACAAGGTGTGGGTTTTGCACAAAGCAGCTCCCCCTGGTGGCAGATGCACTCACCTGCAGCTCATTGGGAGTGTGGGTCGAGTTGCTTTCAGGCCATGTGGACTTGCAGTCTGGCATGTAGAGAGAGCAGTAATCTGCTGCCACACTGGGGTCCCCGACCAGCAGCAGCTGCTGGATGTCCCCCTGGTGGACAGACAGACGGACAGAATGAGACACAGGGATAAAGGAGATGGGGCAGGAGATGGACCAACTCTTCCCAGGGGTGGTGGCTCAGAGAGCTGGAGGAACTGTGAAGTTGACATCATTTCTTCTGCTGCCTCTCACTTCTCAGGGACCTATGAGTGTGTTCAGATCAACAAACCCACTCTCTCTCTCTCTCTCACACACACACACACACACACACACACACACACACAAAATGTAAACTGTGGTGAAGACAAAAAAGGGCTCTGTGGTGAGACAGTGGAAGAATGGATGGTCATGGGAGAAGAGCAGTTTCTGTGGACCAGCACCTTGGTGGCCATATTGAAATCATAGGTTTATTTTTAACACGTTTCCCACTTTTCTGAGATGGGATTCTAACCCAGGTCCTTCAAGCACTCTGCCACCTGCTACCCCAACTGATTTAACACTTAATCACAGGTCACACTGCAGTTTCATTTTTTTCCCTGACCTCAGGTACATCCTACAGTAAACAGTGTATATAATACCACAGTGCTGACATCTGTCAGTAGCAGCATGCGAGGCACAGGGAGGGGGACAGGGCTATGAAGAGCTATATTGCCTCCTGGTGCTTCCCCAGCCAGGAAATCAGACTGCCAAGGGCCTCCAGCAGGGCACTCATGTTGTTGTCATCCTACAAGTGCCAACCCTACTGCCCCCTCATCACTATGGTTTCACCCACACACACATTTGGGCCACAAGAGCAAGAGTGAATCACAAACACACACAAACATACACACAGACAGGGCTGCACCTTTAATGAGAACCAGGAGCCGGGTGAAGAGTGATACTGAATGCAATCAGACAGTGTTCACAAATAAAACAAACCAAGGAGCAGAGCACACACCTATTTGCTACTACTCACTCACACACCCACATACAGCTAGCTGACCTGCTCAGTGGTATCTGTAAAGACCAAGACATTTAGTACTGTATGTACTGTATCTTGTCTCCAGCTGAGAAGTGAACTCAGACTGATGTCCTGCCTGGTACAGACCCCCCCCCCCCCACACACACACACACACACACACACACATACACACAGGGAGGGCAAGACTGCAGTGCCTGCCCTTGGGTCCCACTGGAACCGAGGGGCCTGGGAATCCACCGAACCCTCACGTCCCCCAGTGCCCAGTGGCTCCCACAAGGCACAGAAAGCTGCCCCGGGCGTCACAGACTCATAAACATCTTTCTGAACTCTTCTCTGTGAGAAAAATCCAGGGGATATCAGAAACAATAGTGAGTCACAAGTGGGGAAAACTGTTAGTCACAGTCATTCAGCCAGCAGTTACTTCTGTTCCCCACCCCTGTGATGAGGAGCAAAAGATGTTCCTACCGCCAATATTTTTCAATCACATTTTCACATCAACTGATGATTTTTATATTTTCGCAATGAGTTGTGCCAAATAAAACCACATGTTTAAAAAAAAGAAGACAGGAGAACTTTTACACTTTTGTGAACAGAGGCAGCTTAATGGTTCAATCTGTCGTCTTCCAGCAGAAGGACTTGAGATCAAATCCCTGCTGCTGCTGTAATAGCTGTGATCAGCATACTTACCTTGAACTAACAGTAAAAATTACTCAGGGTAAGCTTCTGTATCTAGCTTTGTGAACAGGCCTGATGCACAAGACAACTAGTGAATAAATATAATTTAACTCCTAAATTTAACAGGAAAGGTAGGATATCTGCACACAGATGAGGGCAAAGTGCATGAACAGGAGATTGCGCCATCTGAGGTCCAACCATTGGCACTGCTGTTTAGTTGAAGGAAGAACACTCACTCATCCAGGCTCCTTATCCCAAAAACTATCGCTTTAATCATCAACATGAAGCTCAATTTTAATTTATTGCCATGAAACCTGGTACAGCTTGCCCACCAGCACCTCACCTCAAACACCTCATTGTCCAGCAGCACCTGCGCACCAAAGACAGTGTCTCCTTCTGAGCTGACTATCAGCTGGTCTCCACGTGGAAGGTCCAGTGTCTGCACCTTCTTGCAGTCCAAGTAGAGTGTGACCTCCTTGCCCTGGACACTGTAGGCGACCCTGTGCCACCTAGTGAGAATGAACAGGGTGGTCAGTCTCAAGAACCTAAACAAATACAAGTACGTCCACTTCCACTTTACACTCATCACTCTTTAAATAAGCAGTCAATGGCTGCCATGGCAACCTTGCAACATGGTGCGACTGATGCAGAGCCATTCTACTCACTCGCCATCAGCCAGGTTGACCTCGCTGAAGGTAGGGGACAGATTGGGTGTGAGCAGTCCTTGCTGGTCCTTGTAGAGCAGCATGGATGAGAGGCCGACCTCAAGGCCCAGCTGCTGCACCTTCTGTTTGTCGTAGACCGAGAGCAGGAAAAACTGACCCTCCTGACTCAGCCGCAGTGTCAACATCAGTGAGAAGTCCATGGGGAAGGTGGAATCTGGGAAGGTGTCAAACACAACTGTACCACATCCAACATGGCTCCTCCTATTCCACTGTGTAGAAACTGAACTGAGAAAGTTTAATGAATATACTGTGTGTGTGTGTGTGTGTGTGTGTGTGTACCTGGGAAGAGCTGCTTTGTAGGGATCCTCAGCTGGAGCTTGCTGTCTATCCTGAAAGCCACATCCATCTCTTTAGTGCCATTCCTGCTGGTGCAAAGTCCTACCGCCAGACTAACACCCTCCATGTCTTCTGATAGGTTCAGCAGCCGCAGAACATCAATGGGATTGGCTGTTTGAGGAAGAAGGAGAGGAACAAAGTGTTTTAGGACATAGATTTTTGTGTGTATTAATAAATGTGAAGCTCTAGTAAGCAGTGCTTGGTTCTACTGGGGTTCCACTTTCCCAGAGATGCTTGATGTTCCACAGGGGGGATCTCAGAACACATCAATGGCAATAGGAGGGTCCTGGACAGGCAAGCCCAGTTGAGGAGGCTGTTATTAAGGGCTGGGGAGCAGCGGCCTAACAAGCACTTAGTCACACACCTGACAGCTGACACCTGTCTGCGCCTAGGGCAGTCTGTCTGGGGAAGTGTCTCCTTCTCACCCCTCTCAACACACACCGTGTTCACTAAACCTACAGAAAAATTTTATTTAATATTTTATTATTTATTCATTTATCTTCTTTCTTTGCAGTACTCAGTTTGTTTACAAAGCCACTTGCACTGATTTAATTTACACATCAGGGTAGTGTTTACGGCATGAGTTCAGAGTAAGTACCTTGGCTCAAAGGTGCTACAGCAGGAATTGGGTTCTTTAATAGCAAACAAGGAGCTCTAGCTGCTACATCACCTGCTGGAGCAGGACAGAAGCAGCCTTTAAATGTAGTTCTCCTATTAATAGTTTAATGGTGGCCTGACCACAGCTGGCTAGGGCCACAGCAACAGCTGGGCTGCTCCAAGGAAACGGACAGAGAAACACAACAATACAAGAGCGCAGTCCATGTGACATGAGGGAGGACAGGCAGCATTGCTGCCAACAGCTCCAAGAGGAGAAACAGACACTACAGAAATAAACTTCCTCAAACAGAACAGGGCTGTGACACACACTGTAGCACAGTGTCTGGCTGGCGGTGACTCACAGGGGCCAGAGACGAACTCTGGGTGGTTCACCTGCCCTCCGACGCGGTGTGTCTGTTCAGAAGTAATGCGGCGTTCCTTCCACGGAAGAGCCACTTGTTGTTTGCACGCTTTTGGCTGAGCACGGCATTCAAAAATGGAGCGAATGAGTCGAGCTGAGAGGGGGCAGAACACGGGGGTGGAGTGCAGCTGCCTCTGAGGCTCAGCCTCAAATCTCCCAAGGTGCTTTGCTGGAAGGAACAAACTGTCTTACACACACACACACACACACACACACACACACACACACACACTTTTCACAAAGTCTCACAACGTCGTTCACAACTTCAGACTCACATACTGTCTTTCTCTCTTATACACACATTTGGTCTCTGGCTCATTTTAAAAGACACTCACAGTGTCAGTCCGTAACCCCCCCCCCCCCACACACACACACACACACACACACACACACACACACACACACACACACTTTCTCACTCACTCACTCACTCACTCATGGAGCCAAGGCAGCAGCTGTGCAAGTGACTTGGGGACCTGGATTTGCGATGAAAACATTGCAAATTTGAGTCCAACGAGGTCAACGTTCTTAACCCAAATTCCTCACTAAACTACTCAGACGTGTAAAAGGATGAAGTGCTCAGAAATACGAGGGGCTCTTTGCTGAGCAACTTTGCGATTTGAAGCTCAACTACTTGCACACGCACACACACACACACACACACACACACACACACACACACACACAGGTACGTGTGAGTGCTGGCTGAAACACACACACTGCTGTTTTAGTAAGATAAACAACAGATGCTGTGGAGGATGGAGCCTCCTGTCTTTTCATCTTCACCATGCCTTTGATATACAGCAGGTTCTATAGTTGACCTCACCTGTAGTTTGGGCAACTGGGTTTGTGCCTGTGCGTCACACTGTGTGAGTCCACTTGAACCACCTATCAATCCCTAACCTTATTTTATTATAATATTTGCCCCAAATATGTCTGCTTCTTCATGACCTCTAACCCCAGTGCCAAAAAGGTGAGTTTTTCCTGGCTTCAAACAGGTCAGGTTCTTCTGCAGTTTCTTGGCTCCACTGGGGCGACGTCGGTCCTGCTCTCCATCCTTTGGCATGTCCCCTGTAGTACCATGGAAACTGAAGAGGATCTCACACAGGGGGAGGAATGTAAACTGGGAGAGGCAGATATTAATCAAGTCAGAGAGGAGCTCACATAAGTCTGCTCTGAATTAAGGCCAACTTCTCGCAACTCAGTTGTGCTGGAAACCGCTCAGAATCTTTAGTGCTCTCTCGCTGAACCAGTACCGCGCCAGCAAGAGGAAGAAGCCCCACCTAGAGGGCCATGTATCCCTGCAACGGCCACCATGCCACAGTGTGCTTTGAAGTGAATGAGATCAGAAATTATGTACATTTATTTTCAGGCAATTTTTCCACCAACTCTGGAGCCATTTGCTTGAATCGCTTAAGCAAAAGCAGAAAAATGCTGCAGTTTTACTCCTTGTGAAGTGACCTGGAAGCTGTGGTTGATTTCCCATCTGTGGACGCCAGCCCTCGCAGAACCACCCACTGCTTTCCCATCCCCTCCGTGAGGGAACATCTTTCCAGCATCGCATGGCAACAGCATGTGATGCCAAACGATAGGGTGACCTTTCTCTCCATCCCCTTCTCCCAGCATTGGCTCCGGGGGCTGGGATGAGGGTCACACTCACAGTTCCCTCCAACCCCTCCACATCCGTGTAGCTGCATAATGATTGGCTGGCAAGACTGGTGGCAGTGGGTGAGGACTGTTTCTGGACACCAGATGTTCATTCCACCCCTGCATGTATATGTATGCGTGGGGGGTGAGATATTGTGCATTGTGTACACATCGCTAGTGGTTAGAGTGTGTGTTATGGTTGGGGGGGGTCAGAAGCCCCTCAATCCCTAGTGGCATCACAGACACGCCCCTCTGTATGTCCATGGTCAACACTGCTGTCTGCCTCCTTCAGCTGAATTGCACAGCAGATCAAGGGCAGGCACCTGATTTCCCCATGGATGTGGAGCTGCACGCGGATGTGGAGCTGCAGCCCCCACACACACCCATCTGTTAGGGGGCCAAGAACATGCTGGGAGGGACCCCCCCCTCCTCCAACTAGGCTTCGGCAACATATTAAAAAAAGACAAGGAGGGAGAAGAAGGAAGAGGTTATGGCCCTGGAGCCCTTGTGTACCTGTGTGTCTCTGAGTTGTTCTGGGGCATCTGTTCAAATCTCTATGCACACACACACACACACACACACACACACACACACACACACACACACACACACACACACACACACCCACATCCACAGAACCCTCTGCTTTCAATTTAGTCTGTATAACTGCCAGGAAAATATACACAGTAAATATAGCCAAAGGGTATTATTTTTAAGCGCAGCAACACAACAGCTCACACCAAATTCACAAAGACACACATGCATGCGTGCGGAAATACACACAGGTAAACAGGTCTCCACATTCTCACAACTAATGTACCCACAACAGGTGCCCCCTGCAGGGAGGGTAATTCCCACCCTATGTGTGCCAGAACTCCGGACTGCACACAGAGTGCTTAGGGAAAGGGCTGAGCTGCGGCTGTCGTGGGAACCTGCTTTCGCGCCGTCGAGGGAAACGCTCAATAAGAGGGCAAGCAGCGGGGGGCTTGGGGTGCTGCTTTGATCCCGTCCAAGTGACCACTGCAAAAAAACAAAACAGTACACCACATGTAATGGACCCCGCACTGTTAACCCCCTGGCGACTCATGTCAAGGCCCAGACCTCTAGAAACCCCTCCATTAGCATTTGGGGACCAGCATCCAGTATTCAGCAAACTGTACCCGACCACACACACCCCTTACAGAGAGGTTCTGGCCTCACAGAGGTTAACCTCTCGTCATCAGTGCTGGTTTCCTGGCTTCCGGCTTGAAAAGAGTATCAACCGGCTGAAGCGCACACATCATGGTATTTTCACAAGTCAGCTTCATGCACATTGTGTCCGAACGGCAGTTCAGTCTCTGATTGGCCCATTCAGTGGCCAGAGACAGTAGTCAGACAGCAGCTATTTAGGTAAAGGTTTCATCTAAAAACATCCTTAAAACTACTAGGAATGTATATCTGAACACCACGAGAAAGCAGGCCTTCGTCACGTAACAGTCTGCAGACATACCCCGAGAACAGAAGAACAAAGTTTCCCATCATGCATCAGGGTGGATGATACTAAACTGTCTATGACACCCCTACTCATAATCAAAATCTTTGAAACCTTGACAGTCAGTAGGGCTTCCAACCTTGTTTGCAACACAACTGGTAGCCAGGATGCCTTCAGGCTCCCTCAATCCAACCAGTGACTCATCTGAAAGTCACGATTACAGAGAAGCACATTTCGAAACTCAAAAAGGAGGCTCCCAAGGGCGTCACTTTGGACCACTTTTGAATTGATATTGGCTTTAAACGACATACCGACAAAAACTGGGTCAGGTTTCTCGACAGGCATCTGGCCCCCACTGCGCTCGTATACTGCTGACTGGACCAATTGATCCCCTGTTGATCACACAGAGGACGATGGGGTCCCTTCGACCTCAAACTCAACATATGGGCTCTAATGTGTAATTATGGTAACTGTGTTTAATTCCCCAAGGAGTCAGCAAAGGGTCACATTGCTGTTAATATCATTTCTCTGCACATCTAGAAAATGCTTTATAATTCACTCAGCTGACACTGTTGTGCTCCTTACACTGATTTACCCATTTTTTCTGGATCGCTTCAGGGGCAATTACCTCAGTCCCGGGTACTATAGCAAAACTCGGGATTCAAACCAGGTTCCTTCTGTTCCAAGGTGATGGTTCTGATCACCCCATCTGCTTCCCACTTGAATCAAAATTAGTCAGACTGGAAGAATAACCCACATGTTATTGTCATACTGTGGTAAGCTTGGGGGATTCACTGGAAAGCATAAACTTCATGAGAAAAGAAAATGCTGTAATATCCCAAGTTGGGTCACATTTGCAGGGAAATTAAATGTTTCTGGAATATCGTAAGAACAGGCTTAATAAGGTTGTGGGATCAGACCAACTCTTCCCTCATGTTTCCAGTGAAGGATTTCACTCCAACTCATGTAGTCCTGGTTTTCCCATAGTCTTTCTGTTGGATTGGATGGACTTCCCCCTGCTAGAACATGTTGCAGAAGAGAACATGTTCAAAGCAGCACCAGAAGGGTGTGTAATCCTGATTATTATAATAACACGCCATGTCTTAATCACTTTTTTATCGTGCGCTCTTAAATCAAAACCTTGGGATTACAGGGTTATGACCCAAATTCCACAGGGTGTCTGCTATCCTCCATGTAGACGCTGGGTGTGATATAGAGCGGTCGAGATGAAACAGTTACAGGAGATGAGGTTCTACCTGGACAGTTTTGTGAACAATAGAGTCTGGTGTCTCCTCAGAAAAAACTCCCAGAGCCAACATTTCTACAAAAGCAACAAAACGCCTCAAAAACTCAAATGGAACAGACATTTATACACAGAGGGAATTATTAGGTTTAATTTTTTATCTGATTCAATTTGTCCGAAGGGACTTACAGTGCTAAACACACAGCATAATAATTAAAACATTGATTTACATTGCCGCGTTTTCTTACTGTATCAGCGGATCAAAAGCAGTAACACCAAGGGGACTCGAACCCAGAGCCTTCATGTTGTAGCATTACTGCCCAACCACTACAATACCTACTGTCCTTTAGAAGACCGCAGCAGACAGAGAAATTACACACAATTTTTGAATAATCAGCTCAGGAGCGGACAAAATAAAGCTTTAAAGTAAACAAATACTCTCAGCGAACAGGCTACGGTAGTTATACTAGTCATTATAATGTTACTCCGAAGTTACCCCCCAAGTGCATACGGGTCCCGCACTGTGGGCATTTAAAGGCCTTTTGTGGCTCATTCATCGCTAAATTACACCCGTCTTTAAACCCGTCTGATCCTTCTCTCGCATATTTCCCGACTGCAGGTGCGGGAACAGAGACGGTCCCCCACGGCGCCAGATCCATCACCACTCAGCGGCCGCCCCGTTCGCCTCCCGTTCGCCTCCCGTTCTTACCGGACAGCGCGGCCGCCGTCGCGTGCAGCACCAGGATCAAGGCGCGCGCCAGCGTTCCGCGCGCCGCCGCGCCTCGGCCGCCGGTCCGCCAGTGCATCGTCGTGGGCGAGCGATCCGTCGCCTGCCGTCCTCGCGCTCCCCGACGCGCGCGAGACAGAGGTCTGAGCGGGGAGACGGCGCGAGCGAAACTTTTGTGAAGCTCCGAATAGAAGTTTTTCGAACAAAT
The DNA here is from genome assembly GCA_900497675.1 of Arapaima gigas. Taxonomy (NCBI): domain Eukaryota; kingdom Metazoa; phylum Chordata; class Actinopteri; order Osteoglossiformes; family Osteoglossidae; genus Arapaima; species Arapaima gigas. The sequence goes on along the minus strand of UFQX01000576.1, from coordinate 203,984 downwards.
CGCGAGGCGCGCGCCCGCCGCCCCCTCTCAATCAGAGCGTCCCTCGTCTCGTTTCTGTCACTCGGAGGCCCCCTCCCTTCTCTTTTCTCTCTCCCCCTCCTCCTCCTTCATCCCCACCCCCACCACTCCCTCCTCGAAGAACTGCCTCCCGAGGCGCGCGCGCTATAAATTGCCATGCTGTCCATCACGCGCACGACGACTGCCCAGGAAAGCTTTATCGATCAGTTATTAATCACACCAGCTTAAAACGCAGGACAGTTAAAGCGCGGCATTTGCAACAGGTGTGCGCGCGCCTGTGTAGGCATTGCATGTGCACGAGCACGTTTAACTTTATTTGCGTTATTTATTTTATAGGGCATAACCCAGGGAGAGCGAGACACCTGCGGGGACCAGACCTGCAGCCCACAAGCATCTCTACAAAGAACCGCATTTGAGGAAAAACACCCTGGTAAGGAATTTGCACCCAAAGTGTTCCAACAGAATCCACGGTTGTAAAGACAACCCCAGAGAGGAGGTCCCTCAAGTAACACCATGAATGCAGCTGACATCACCATCACCCAAACCACAGCAGGACCTGAGGGGACCTGCTGGAGCGGGAGGGGAAGGGAAGTGTGGTGGAAAAACCCCACAAACATCCCGTCAGCTGTGCAGTCGACCATACAGGGACCAGAAACCCCAGTTCTCTCTGTCTTTGAATGAAGTTACACTTCAAGGTTTGACACTGACTCAGCATTCAGGCAGAGACCGGAAGTCTGTTCATCATATCCCATCCCAGACTTTTTAACACACACACACACACACACAAATGAATGAGTGCCACATGAACAGAACTGGGGGTGACATGGTGCCATGGAAACACGTTCATGCCTTCACAGATTCCAGATGATCCAGTAGGTAAATAGGACTCCCCCCTCTACAGGGCCAAACACGAATCCCGCCCTCTCCCCTGGTTCAGACTAAGCTGCTGTGGCTCAGGAGCACATTCTTGGCAGGTTTTAGCAGACAGTTACCAGCAGTCCAGTCCGGAGTCTGAGCTGGTGGTGAGAAACCCCCCGCCCTCGCAGTTCTATCCCCCACACCACCTTACTGTCTGCCCCTCACTGTATGGTCATGTCCCAGATAACTGCCTCACTTGGTCGAGGCCCGAGTTCCACCACATTTGTCAGAATGTGTTCCGAAATTACACAGAACGCATAGCTGAAACCAGAGGACCCAGCTCCCTCGCTCAACTGCATCACATCTTCAGCAAAAACAAAGCGACCACATGCCTCGTGATGATCAATGCAATATGCGAATATGATGAGCAAACCCAGTTAAGTCTTCAAACGCCTGTTGGCTGGTCATTTCCTCCATTTCTATGCATAATAAACATTTTCTGCTGTGACGTCCATTAAGGGACACGACTGATCTGCAGCTGTCCTTATTACCATTTGCTAAAATGAAAATATTTGAATAGATTATGTGAAAGCACCCTGAGGGAAGATCTTCTCAGACACTCCCTTGATTCTCAAACCCCACACAACATTGAAGGAACGTTTTCTTCTGATTATTTCTATGGCCAAACAGGAGGCAACTAGGTACACGACCGAATCCATCTCTCACAGTCATAAACCTGGGATCTGACTGGTCATGCTGACCTCCTGTAAGTGCAGTCAGAGACACGTCCCACATGGGGTTCCTTTGTCTGGGAGTCATCAGTCAGCACTAAGTCCCTGCATCTCTCTTTGCGTTGCCACCAACAGGACAGGCCGAGTGTAGAGGTCACCCAAGGCCTCTGCTCTGAACTTCAAACCATCTACCTGTTCTCTTTTCCTAGGGCGTAAAACAAGCCAAAATAGGATATTTTCATCCCCTTGATGAAAATATGCATTCACTGAGTCTCCTTTCTTGCCAGAAATACATGAAATATACTAAAAATAATAAAACACCCTTGACACACTTCAAAACTTTCATTTCAACATATTATTAATGGACATAATATGCTATGTAATTTATTCACGTTCAAAGTGCTAAAGGCACCAGTGACTCATGATGTCACTTTTATTTTGCCTTCCCATGTCCTTCCTGTCACCTTGCAAAGAAGTCAGGAACTCCAGACGCCACCAGTCATGTCCAGAGAGTCAAAACTGAGGGAAGACCATAGTTGCACATCTCACCCATGATGAAGACCTGTTAAAATTTACTTTTAAACAATTAAAAGGTCTATAGAACAACCTTTACATTTATTACTTTGGGAAAAAAGGACACGTTCACACTAAGCGCCCGGGAAGGAGGCTTTAGCTCCAAAGTGACTGGTTCATTTATCAAGTAGAGGGCCACCACACAATTGGTCACCTTTGACTGGTCTGCATGTTACAGAGGGGCACATCTTTTATCCTTGATGGATCCTTTCATCTAGAAACTGGGACAGCTGATAGGTGAGATTGTGTGACCTTCCATCTTGCACTGTATGCCATACATGTTACTGTGTCAGAAAAGAACCAGCGGGAGATTCATCTAAGCCGACTGCTGGGCTGCACACGGTAAAGATAGATTACAGATAGATATTCCTACAATTGGCTTCATATGTCAAAAGGGAGACAATATTCCAACAGGAGCACCTCCTACGGCCGGCTGCGGAACACACCTGGGATATCATCACGCTCAGTGCACACACACAGACACGCATATGAGGGAGTGGATGCTGCAGCTCCTGTGGTGGTGTAGGCCTCTCTGGCCAGGTAGTGTGGGGGGGCTTGGGACAAGGTAAGGTTGGAAACTCTCGAGCATCTCTGGTCTCCTGACCATGGTGACACCAAAGTGACCTCTGCGACACCAGCCTGACCAGTTTCTGACAGTTGATACAGTGTGAGTGTGTGTGTGTGTGTTCAGGGGCAGGACTGTGACACAGGTAGGCAGGAGACTGATATATAGCAGGACAAGTAGCAAGTAGTAAAGGTGCACATGCTATCGCCAACCTACCCACACACACACGGGCGTGCGCGCGCGTGGTAGATTACTGCAGACGGGTCAAGGCACTGTGTCATGGCTGTGGAATTATATTTTCCTTTGCACCGGAGTCACACGGCGAGGGACGAGGGGGGTGCTGGTGATCACCACAGTGTTAATTATCGTCATTAAAGCTACTGGACGACAAAAGTAATTAGCATGTAGGATCGAGCCTTTTCAATAAGCTGTTCAAATAATCGTTTGTTTCTGTGCCAGATGGATTACCTCCCCCACCCTTGGCCCTTTACTTCTCATGTCTCCCTCTCTCTCTCTCTCTCGCTCTCTCTCTCTCTTTCTCTCTCGTTCCTTCTCACTCTTCTGCCCTTCTTGCCCTTTCTACTGTTTCCTTCGCCCCCCCGGCTCACGGCCCCTTTCTTTCTGCCTGTCCTCAGTGCTCTTGCTTTCTGTGCTCCTGTGAGGGGTGCATTCCATACACCAGTTCACAGACAGAGAGCGCAGAGAGCACACAAAGACCACTCAGCTTCTCCTCCTTCCGTCCCTCCCTCACTCACTCGTTCAGTCCCCTGGGCGCAAAAACATTCCAGGCCTCAGGGTGCTCGGTCCCATTGTCCAGTAGCAGCCATTAATGACACCCACAGAACCATCCCTTCCCACTGACTCAGGGTTTCCCTAATGCTCCCACAAGGCAGGGGCTGTGTGGGCCAGTGCCATGACCTCGGCCTTGTGAAACAGTACGAACAGTCCCAGCAATGGTGAACACAGTAGGAGTCAGGAAAAGACAGAGAGCTAACTGGCTTGGGGGGGATAAACACAGGGGTCAGAGGTCAGAGATCAGGTTTGGGCTTCTTGAAGTAGAATGCCACTGCTGTACTTATCCACACTTGGTTCCCAACTCACTGTGGTGAGGAGGTAGCATGAGACAGAGCAGAGAGTGTGTGTGTGTGTATGTGTGTGTGTGTGTGTGTGTGTGTGTGTGTGTGCTTGTTTTTGTATGTTGTGATGACTTTGGATTCTCTTTCTTGCAACACACACACAGAACACACATACACACACACATTGTGAAGAGGGCAACATGTCCATCTCAGTAAAGGGCTTGATTGTGTGTCCCACAGTGGGGATATTGTGCATCATACGAAGTGCAGGGAACGGTTTAAGTGATTCTGATCTTCAGCGAAGACATCCAAAGTGCTTCTCAGCGACAGCGTGTCACAGGCGACTCAGTGGGAGGCAACATCACTAGGGTGTTCTTCACTGGGGACAAGCTGCAGGGCTGAGACAGGCAGCTGACAAGTACAGCCAGGATATATCTGCCAATTACCTGTCATGACTTGGTCAATCAACATAGGGTTTTATTATTATTATTATTATTATTATTATTATCATCGATAATCAACTCATTCTTCCATTCACTGAGCTGAGGGGACCAGTGCCTTACAGCACCTGGGCTGTTCAGGTGTGGGTTTGAATCCAGCTCAATCTTTGTGGAGTTTGTATGTTCACCTTGTGTCTGCATGGGTTTCTTCTGAACTTTGGTTTCCTTCCACAGACATGCATTTCAGATTAGCTGGTCACTATAAACTGCCTGTTGTGTGTGACTATATGTACAGGTGGCCACACTGCAATGTACAGGCATCTTGTCCAGGGTGTGATTTCATGGCCTGGAGCCCAGTGGTTCTGGGATAGGTTCAGGACCACCATAACCCTGAGCAGTAAAGAATAATCGATGGATTCATTTAGCTGAAGTTTTTCTCCGGAGAAACTCTGTGTTAAGCCGCTTACAATGATTTAAGCTGTATAAATGGGTAGTTTTTTACTATGCCAACTGAGGATAAATATTTTGACCAAGGGCACTGCAAGAACTAGGATTTGAAACTGGGTCCTACTTATGCAAGGGTGCAGCTCTAACTGCCCATTGACTAAAGAAACAGTAGAATGAGATACTTTTGCTTTGTGGGATATTCCATTTGAGCCAGATTCTTAGTGCTGTACGCTGGTTTGCTCATAGAAGTGGGATTTTTTAAAATATTTTATTGCATCTTAAATGGACCACTATGCCTGCTGACCCATGAATGTAATTGGATTACAGAAAACTGGCCCAGCAGGTCTCATCTGCAACCTGTCTCCAGTTTGGGCTCAAGACTCTCCACACACTGGTTTTCCATAAGCTGCTGCGGTAACATACACCTCCACCTCTTGTTAGCAAGTATACATCAGACTCCACTGTAACTCAAGGGAAATACCTACATAAATCGTAGGTTACTACAAAAAAAGCAACATAGTCAAACTATTGCTGTCCGTTAGCTCTCTGTCCCTGTTGACCTGCGTGGGATCTTCACAGCAGAGCTCGATGTGTTTCCCACCCGTTGCACTGTGTTGTGAACGAGGGACGGCAGGATTCCCAGCATAGTTAGACTGGGTCTGTTGCTGACCTGGGGGCAACTGCTCCAGCAAGGAGACCCCGGACATTAGCTGACACTTTCAATAATCACAATATCATCATTAGTAACAACAATAATAACAATGTCATCATCATCACAAGATCATCTGCCATTCCAAGACTGCCGTTGTGTGGCGTGTGTTCAAACAGACACATGAAGTAAAGGTGAGAGAGAGAGTGATTTTGAGATTTAGTGTGTGTGTGTTCCTGGTGAAAAGCTGCCCAGACTAACGACGCTCAGCTTGCTTACCACTGCTCTAAAAGCCTGGGTAACATGAAGGGAATTCTGGGGATTGCCAGCAGAGGGCGGTATTTTTGTTAAAGTACCAGGTGGAGGCAGGCAATGCACCGCTGCACTGAGACTGGGGGGGGGGAGGGGCAATACTTCAGTTTCAACATTGGGGGGAGGTACGGTCCAGATTTGTCGTCTAACAGCCACTAAAGTGTACAGGGGGTCCCTGCTCTTTCACCTTATACATCAAAATGAGACTGAGCTCCTCTTTTCCTCATTGTTGTAGTTGAGGCTGTAAATCAGTCACTAAGCTACTACTTAAGTGAGCGGCTGGTTAGTTCCGACTCTCATTTGCGCTGCTTTTAAAAAGTGTACCTTCTGAATGCCAACACCACTTATATATGCGAGAGTTAACGTGTTATTGCTTTTTCTGCAAAAAACGTGTATTGTTCTCATGAAGACCCGCTACGCGTTGCTTGAATTAACTGTGCTCGAGTATTAGTTTAAATAACAGCGAACAGCTGCCATTTGCTTAGAAGTCCGCGCTGTAGTTCTTGTACTGAGACCTGAGGAAATTCAGCACAACATTTTTCCCTGAGTGTTAAAACAGGTCTCGGCGCGGGACGGGTTGCACACGCGGACACTGGGGGCGGCACGTCATACAGGCTCGCGCACCGGGGAACATGTCCCCTTGTCAAGTCCGGGCGCTGACAGTCTTTATCGGCTTCCTATCGTATTAAGTAAACAATCGCAGAGTTCCATCACCGCAAAACACGGATGAGAGGAAAACAACCACCCCGCACAGCTGTTACCCTTCTGAGGACATCGCCTGTGTTTGTCAAGTCCTGGCAGCATCAGGTGTCGCTTCCTATTGACATTTTATTCAACCCCAACTTCTATTTATACACATGAAAGCTGCTTGAAATGAACACTTCTGCTATCCTAAAACAGTCTATAACATTATGCACCTGCACTAAGCTATTAAGTCCATAATAAACGCCGCGGGATCTCGGAATGAAGTTACAGGCGCGTGAAAGGGGTGTGATTTAAGGTCGCGTTGCCGCGTGGGAAGGATGCGCGCTCCCGTATCGTGCCCGACTCCGTGTGACATGTGACTCTATAACTCGCTCACATGGCTTTTGCGTTCCGTTCCGATCCATGATCCTCTTTGAGGTTTAAATCCGGGCGCTGCGACTTGCGGGGAGGAGAGTGACGCCGACAGCCGTCCTGGCCGGACGCACCATGGGCAGCGACGGACAGAAAGTGGTGCTCGTCACCGGTTGCTCGTCCGGGATCGGCCTGCGGGTCGCTGTGCTGCTGGCCAAGGACGACAGGAGACGATACCATGGTAAACACGCTCGCAGGCTCTCTGTCTCTGTCTCTCTCTCGCTCTCTCTCTCACACACACACACACACACACACACACACACACACACACACAGAGTCAGTGATAGTTTACTCGGTTGGGTTCAAAGTTTTGGTGCAGTGGCGCGCGCAGTTCAGTTCTTGTCCCCCGAGGCCACCTGCACCAGCAGCAGCACGAACAGGGGTAACCTGGGCTGTTGCGGTGCAGATCGCGCGCCGCAGTCCCAGCTTCTCCCCGCTTTCTCCGCTTCCCACGCGCCACGGAGCGCAGCGTCGTTTCCAGGGGCAGCTCCGGGCTGGGACGGGGGGTGCGAGGAGCACTGCCAGTTCTCTTTCAAGTGACTTGTCCCGTACAAAGCCTCCTTTGATGGCTCCGGATTGTCGGTCGTTGCCCCGCTTCGGCGCGGTCCGGCCCGGTCCAGCGCCGTGTCTAATGCGCGCTCTGTTCGCGGGTGTAGAGGGAGGAGCGCGCTTTGTGAACCCTACAAGCCGGGGGCTCGCGCCAAGCCAGGGGTCTCCTGGGACCCCCGCGTGGGATGTTCTCACCGCATCTCCGGCCCACTAGCTGCCAACTCTTCTTCTCACTCTTGTCTTAAGGGCTTCAGCGCCAAGTCCGCTGTGACCGTCCCTTTATTGTCTTTCGGATGTCTTCTTCGGGAATAGACCTTTTCTCCATTTCTCATAGGTTCCCGCGCTAAAAAACTTGGTGAACTTTCATCTGTTTCGCAAAAGCCATGAACGACTCTTGCTTAAACAGCAGTGGAGTCAGGAGAGGAAACCAGTTTGGCGGTGCAGAGTGTTGCAACGTTGGGTCCCTTTCACGCAACCCTCGCCTCTGTGGGGCATTAACAAACATGACTGGAGATTTTTTGTGCAGCTGACCTAAGCAGCTAAAGTCCGTTTCCAAATAGCCTGAAACCAACAATGAGACTTTTGAACAAATTTTTTTGCTTATCAATTCCAGTGAATTTCATCTGCAGTTCTTCTGACAGCAACTGTGGTTTCTTCTGAACTCTAGGAAATGGACTGTAGTTCCCAGAGCTGTTTGGATCACTGAAGATTTTGAGACATCACCCCAAAAAAATAAACTCACACACATGAAGTAAACACACAAATATGGAAATAAACATATAAAGTGTTGGTTGGCATTGATGCACTGGGAGAATCCAGGTTTCATCACGTCCCAGTGCTGACTTATTCATGGCAATAATCATCTGGATGGAAAACAAGCTTTTGTTGGGAAAAATTATTTGCTGGCTGGAAAGCAACCCAGTGAGTTAATTATTCACACCTGCAAAAGTCAGGTCTTATTTTCTGTCCAAATGGTGACTTTAATGAATCAGCTGAGCGTTGGGGCACAACAAAATTCTGCAAAATTCTTGACAAAACACACATGCTTGCTCGCTCACCCGCCCGCCCTGTAACGTACTTTTGCTAGCTCTCTGAGGCCGAGCCATTGGGGTTCTGTTTGGTGGAAAGTGCTGATAAGCTTCAGACCTATTGAGATAAACCCCAAAAGCCTCCGGCTGAATATCGCCTCCACAGTCCTGCTTGAGTTCACAGAGGATTGTGGGTAAGACATTCCTAACAACAACCACAGCAGGAGCCAGCAAACAGGAGCAAGGAGCACCGTGGAGACATGGATGGACTAACAGCCTCAAACCTCCCTCCATGACCACAATGCAGCCACAGTGGTTTTGCTTGCAGTGGCTAACCACAGCGTGCTAAGATGTTATTCCACTGCCAGGCAATAGCAAAGCAAACCATCTCTCTTCATTTCAATTTATAGCTGTAAAGGGAATTGCCACAGGAGACTTAAATCTGACAGTGGACACTAATTGCTCTTCAGCCTTCTTCTCAGCCCCCCCTTGTTTCTGTGGCGACAAGTCGGCAGATAATAACCCTCAAGCACTATCTGCTGCACAGAGAAGGTAAATAAAGAGCCTTTCTTTGGGCAGTGCTTTTGTTCGCAATGTGGGTTCCAAGCCAATCCACCCCCACCTCCACCACCCTCACAACACTGAAGGCAGCAGCAAGGAAGCTTTCTCAATGAATCCGATCAGATAATCTCATTAAAGCTATCAGGCAAAGGTTCCCGGGGTCTGGGGATCCATGGCTGAAGGCTTGCTCCCTGGTCTCTGTCTACAGCAGCTTACGCAAAGCCCGCTGCCCCCGGAACAAGCCCTCTCACACAGCGTCTCGGAGGAGTCTCAGTGCTTCCAAGTCCCAGTGTGTCTCAGCATCACCGTAATGTGCTCATCTTGTCCGTGTGTCTTTGAATGGTGTGTCTGAGTAGCTGGGCCACAATGTGAAGAAGTCCCACTGTACTTCAGGGCTTGGGTGATAATGTCTTCGTGTGTCTCAATGCCTGGGTGATAAGAATCTCTGTGTGTTTCGGTGTGTGTCGCTCCACCTATCTGTCCCAGTGATTGCCACAATGCGGGACACAAAGAAGAAAGACAAGCTGCTAGAGGCAGCGGGCGACACCTATGGGAAGACACTGACGCTGCAGATGCTGGACGTGTGCAGTGAGGAGTCCATCAAGCAGTGCATCAGCAGCATTAAAGACCGTCACGTAGACATTCTCAGTGAGTGTGACGCAAAATGTTGTGTGAAGTCAAGCAGTGTGTTGTATCTCAGCTTTACTTTCTTGATTTTTTTTGTTTATCCTTGCGCTCACTGAGTGATCCTGTCTCCCTCAGTAAACAATGCAGGCATTGGCCTGCTGGGGCCAGTGGAGAGCATCAGCATAGAGGAGATGAAGAAGGTATTTGAGACCAACTTCTTTGGCATGGTGCGCATGATTAAGGAGGTGATGCCAGATATGAAGAGGCGTCGCAGCGGCCACATCATCGTGATGAGCAGCGTCATGGGGCTACAGGGTACAGGCTGCATGGGTCTGGGGGAGGCGGCGTGTGTCTCTAGGTCTATACTGGAAGCTGTGTGTAGAAATTTCGGTGTGTGAGGAGAAAAGCTGACTGGCCGACTGTAACAACTACAGGTGTGGTGTTTAATGACGTGTACACTGCCTCCAAGTTTGCCATGGAGGGCTTCTGCGAGAGTCTGGCTGTACAGCTGCTGAAGTTCAACATCAAGTGAGTCCTCTCCACGCAGTCCTCACAATGGAAAAGCACTACAGTGGCTTATGAAAATTTGTACCCGTTTTTCGCACAACAGGCTTATTATTGTACACAAAGGCATTTTTGATCAGTTATTTAATTTCCACAGCAAGTGGGAAAAGGTGGTGCGAAAAGAGTTGTTATAAGATCACTGGTCAGGCCATTGGCAGGTTTTTAAATGGAACAGTTTAGTCCCAGAGCGATGCAGTTGTTGCACAGCTTTCATGTTCCCCTGCACACTGGTACTAAACAGTTTGAGGGAAACTATAAAAAGTGTAGGGAATAAAAATGATTGATAAAAGAAAGTCAGTTGTCTGTACTGGTTATTTCACTGCTAGTTTCACTTCTTAGGCAGCACCGTTTACAGTAGTTCCGTTGTACAGTAGAATTACAGCTATCGCCTGTGTATTGATTTTCTCCGTTTGTCTGTCCCAGTGTGTCAATGATTGAACCAGGACCAGTGCACACAGAGTTCGAGGTCAAGATGATGCAGGATGTCGCCAAGATGGAATATCCCGGGGCTGATCCTGACACCGTGCGCTATTTCAAGGACGTGTACCTGCCATCCTCCCTTGACATTTTCGAGGCCATGGGACAGAGTGCAGAAGACATCGCCAGGGTATGTAGTGCCTCCCCCCCCCTAGATTTTATGCTGTCTTTTCAGATAAATACAAAAACACACCAAGATTTGCATGGTGGGTGATGTAGGATGAGTAGTTCAGCGACAATGAGGAAGACTGCAACACGTTGTTATCACTCTCTGGCACTAGGTGGAGCACTGGCATCACAAAAACATGGCATTCAGTGGCATCTGCGCTCCTCACATATTCAGGCCAATAGAATTGATGAACTGACGATGAAAGACACTGATTTAAGTCTCTCTTACATCAACAATGGTGTATTGTCTACCAAAGTGCTTTAATCATCTCTCTCTCTCTCTCTCTCTCTCTCGCTCTCTGTCCCCCAAAGTGCATCCAGAAGGTGATTGAGGCACGTCGGCCCCGTTTTCGGAACCTGACCAACAGCCTGTACACCCCCATTGTGGCTATGAAATACGCAGATGAAACGGGTGGCCTGTCTATCCACACCTTCTACAACCTTCTGTTTAACTTTGGCCCACTGATGCACATCACCATGAACATCCTCAAGTGCCTGACCTGCAGCTGCCTGCGCAGGCGCACCATCTCCCCCAACTGACAGTGGTGTCAGAGTGTTGGGTGCTCCCTCTCAAGGCCTGGGGTATAAAGAAGTAGACAAAGCGCCTTGTACACACACGCACAAAAGTCTGTTTAGATTATTTTTAATTCTCTAAGACTGGGGCACTGGCTGCAACTAATAGACAACCCTGCGACTAATCTGTAACTCCAGATAATGTTCTGCCCTAGTTGACTGAGGAAGAACTAATAATGTTATAGTCCGACGAAAGCCAGCTGTTGTCTGATGCCACAGAAAATGCCCTTTTGCCCTGTGTTTTCGCTCACTGGACGGCCGTGAAGCCACCATCCTAGCAGAACGAGGTTTAGCTGGTGCCTGAGAGAGAGGTCACTTACCCAGTATGCAGCCATCAGCTGGCACCCAGAGTCCAGGAAAAACATGGAAAATGGTGTGCGTGTGTAGCACAGCAGCCCTCAAGATGGGGGCTGTGTACGACGGTCGCACAGAGCAACACACTCCCTATTCTCGCTGCTGACAGGATGCTATTGGATAGAACAAGATCAATGTGTAGCTTTTAAAAGATGTAAAACTATATTTTCGAGATCATTGATTGTTTTTAAATTAAATAATGCATTGATTTTATCTAACGAGACTGGGCGTTTATGTCATTTGTTATCATTAATTTGTTGTTTTACAATGTTGCTTGCTTCACTTTTTTTTTTTACCAGCTATATTTTCTACCCATGAACCCCGACTAAATGCTATGCCGGTGCAATGCAAACTGTGTACCGCTAGGGGGGAGTAAACATTGCGAATGCGTAAAACCCACGTGCACGTTGCAATGCACACACTTAAGACCAGGAGCACACAGCTCACTCAAGATGGAGTTCAGCTGCTTGTTAGCGGTACAGCTGAAGAATGACTTAGAAGTCTGAGTGTACATTTAAAAAGACTTGCCATTCATTTGTGTGTGATGGTGTATGTGTATGATGTGTGTGCTTCTGAGTAGCATTTTAGTCAACATGAGTATAAATGGGAACATTTTAGATGCCCCCCGTTGCCCAGTGAGGCCCCCTGCACCCATCACCATAAACACACCCTGCTTTGTGCCTTGCGAGTGAACATGACCTGGTTCCCATTTCCCACTCCTGGGGAGGCTGGGACTTTTGTGGGGTGTGTGTGTGGGGGGGGGCTACTGACAGGGTTCCCAGGCACTACCAGCACCCCCTATATACACACACAGCACCCACCACATTTCCCTGACTGTTTATACAGGTCTATATGGTGAAGGATCTTCAGTCTACAGGGCACACCAAAAAGTTGCACGCAGGGGGTCTGATCTGCACAGCCGGGCCTCATACGGGCAGTGCAGCCCATGTAAAAACTGTGTGTGTGTCTTCATCAGAGAAGACAATTTGTGTACAATGGCACAAAGCAGCTGTCAATCTCAATCAGAGTGGGAGCAACAGGGGGGAAGGGGCAGGGAAGGGTCTAACTCCAGGGTGGGGCTCTTATTTAGGACAGTGCAAGGTGGGGGGGGTCTTCCCCCTGTTGAACAGAGGGCCTCTCCCTGAGTTGAATCACTCTAGGTGTTATGGGGACGTCACCACTGAGGGCACCATCTGACTGTGGCCAGAGACAGTCGGGGGTCACAGTGTGCAGCACAAACACATAATGCACTTAGAACAGGCCTGAAAACACACAACACAAATGCACAGTGTCGTGAAAAGAAATCAGCATCTGCAAATATGTGCACAGCAGGAAACACCAGAATTTCACAGTCACAGAGGAGCACATACCAAACCCTGAGAAGGGTTTATTTGTCTTAATACACAGCCTATAATAATGAGAGGCACACTTCAACAGTTTCAATTAGCATGAAATAAATGCACACACAGAAAACAATGAGCAGCAAAGTCCCACACACACACACTCAGGCACCTAGACACAAACACCGTTCACATTATGCTTGGCATCACCGTCTTCACACACATTCCTGAAGCGGCTTGTTGGCGCTGGGACTGAGTCAGCTCTGGCCTGGCCTGCTGTGGCGGTGTTTGGATCACACAACATGATGATTAAAACCATCCCATCTTCCAGTCTGACGTTTTGGGTGCAGGACAAACAGGAAAGGCCAGGTTTCTGAGGTTTCTTGCGCCAGGCCAGTTGCCTCTATGTTCCACATACCTGGCTTTCACTGCCAGCATCTGCCCATCTCAGAACCAGCACCACAATTGCTGAAGAGTCACACAAGTTCAATCAAAGAATGAAAAAGTGAAACGGTTTTTTATGTGTTTATACAAGCCTGTGGTTCCAGGGTCTATCGGGTCACATGACACTGCAGGTTCAGGTGGTTACGGGTTTAATGGTTTATCGGCCAGACTTTAGAGCATATTCAATTCATTGAGGGTTTCTGCCACTTGCTGCAAAAACGTGGTTGACTCACTCTGAGTCACTGTTCTTTTCACATTAAAGACCAATGTGTTCTACTCAGACTTTAAATGAACTTGAAATGTCATATGTCACAACTTTCAGAACAACTCATAGATCTCACAGAAACCAATAATAAAAAGATGGCTCCAAGAGTTGAGCGTGACAAGCTCATTGAATGTATGAAATAAAAGCTCACTGAGCCCAGCACTGTGAAGGAGACTGAAGCATGTCCCATGAAGCAGGAAGGGGAGCATGTTCCATGAATGGTGGAGACAGGGGTCTGCTGTGAAGGAGGAAGAGAGGGGTATGGCATGACTTTGTGGGGGTGCAGTGTGCCACACAGATGGAAGAGCTGTTTGTCCAGGTAATGATGGCAAGAGAAGTGTCCTATTAAGGAGGAAGAGCAGTGTGTCCCAACAATGAGAGAGGAGTATCATACCATGAGGGAAGAATGGCACCCAAAAAACTCCTTGTCGTCCTCTGAGTGACACTTTACTCAACATTGCCTTGTACAGACACGTTCATTTAAAGTTTGGGTACAAGGGGTCGCAGAACTGTCCTGCACTTCAGAAAAATTTCTTCTTTGTGCCAGTTGGCTGAAGGAGGAAACACTCTGATGTAATCTGGCAAAACCCACTCTTTTAGTCAGACATGTCGCAACTGATTTCATAAATAAAAGCGCTATTTTCCTCAGATGTCAGATGTTTCAGTGAACCATGTCAGCTTGTAACTTCTCTCTCGCTGTCTTGCCATGCTAGGCCAACCAAGCTGCGGAGGCTGTGAAACTCCCCCTATCTGGTTCGAACCCTCAATTATGAACCTTTAATTAAATTTGGTACAAATGGGAGAGTCTATAGGATATGTGTTTATGCTCAGGAAATGTGAGCTTCTGTTACTGCCTTGCTAATGAAACCGGAGTCCCTTGTTTTTACCATGGGCAATGAGGAGTGAAGGGGTTCCGCCTCTCCATGCCACACCAACCATTGTGGTCTGCAGAGCCGGACCTCCGATGTCAAACAGGTGGATAAAGGCTGAGCAATGGTGTGCCGGGAAAGTGAAACTGCTCCAGTGGGGCGAGTTCAGTGGAACGGACACTTAAGTGGAGAAAACACCAGACACACTTTCAGCGATATATAACCCCGTCACACACATACAGACACAATGTACTCACGTTAATACATTCCCATACACACATACAGACACACACCTAGGGGGAGGAGTAAGCGCACTGTGTGCTCATGTGTAACACTCCTCCAGGTGACCCTGCCCCGCTCCAGGTGTTTCTTGGCAGCGGTGTGTTCCCACGACAGTCTGCCCCTCCCCCACTACATACGTCAAGCTCTGCCCGTACCCCTCTACTTCCATCCTCCTATTTCTCCTCATCTCTATCTCCTGTTCTATCTCTGAGTACCATTCCCTTTCCCTCCCTAGCTCCCACTCACCGTTATTTAAAAAAACTGTTTCTAGTTTCTGTAATTAAGCTACATTTTCCTCTAGACAATCATTGGCTTTGCTAATTTCCCTGGACTCCTCTGTGTTTGTTTACCTCTGGCGACTCTGGAGGGACCTGTGGAAAGTTCATTTGTCATTTTCTTGTTAGACATCCTGAGCCTCACTTCAGAGGGAGACCTCCTGCCAATTGTGGGTTCAATAGGGAGTTGGGGTAGAGAGAGACCTTACCATCCCAACAGTAGGGGAGACCTCACTGCCGGAAGCAGAGCTGCTGTAAGAATCGGTCCACACCAGTGGGAAAATCCATCAAGCACCAACAGAGGAAAGTATCTGCTGTAGCTTAGAATGTGACATTACCACAGTGCTATATATTGCACTGGTCCACAGAAGGAGAGAAGCCCGACATCCAAAGTGCTGCCATGGATCCAGTGTGTCCAGCTAGACAGAACCAGACAGAACCAAAATGGGTGGATTCGTTGACTGCTGCCAGCCAAATGGTCCCAGTCCAAAGAGCTCATGTTTACTCAGCTTGACTGCATTACATTTTGGCTGGTGGACATAGAGGATTTTTATTACAAATGTTATTTTAAAACGCAGAGCCAAGCACACATGCATTCGTTCGCATAAGCTTACTGGTACGTGGACAGGAACAAACAGATGTGCATGTGAGCGCATGTGTGCGAACACATACACCCTCGCGACAGGACTTCAAGTTTGGACTTTCTGTCTGCTGGGGAAAAAAGGCAGCCGATGCACGCTTGGGCGGAAAGTATGAAAATTTGTGTGTAATTCAACACTTGAACCCAGAGCAGAAATGACAGGGTTAAACACTGCTGACCGTGGCTTGAAGAATGGCTTCCCTCAAACAAAACAAAGATGATTTTTGGGAGGCGGAATCCAGTGGATTTTTGTGTTATAATGAAGAGGTTTGTTTGTTGGTTGCTCCATAACGAAAGCTGCCTCCGTGTAGCCGATTACAATCGGAACACAAACACGCCTCTGTGTTTTGGCTCCTGTTGCCCATTCATTTAAAAGGAGGATTGGAGTGAAACTTGTTTCCCTCCTCTTCCTCCTTGTCTGTCCTTCAGCTCCCTCCTCCTCCTCCTCCTCCTCCTCCTCCTCCTCTGCCTCTTCCTCTACTCCCCTCCACTACCCCTTCTTTGTCCACTCCTCCTCTGTGGTCCTGGCTTCTAAACCAAAGGTCTGTTCCACATTAGTTCCGCTTCTCTGAGTCACTCTCATTTAGGGCTGGTTGAGAAGAGAATGGCTGCATGTGTCATTCCTGGTGAGAACACGGCTGCAGATGCATCGACCTAAGTGTGACTGCATGTCGCTGAGGTCACATTTTACTCAGGTTGGCACCAGTTACACTAGAAAAACACGCAGACAGGAAGACGGGGATTGGTGTGTGTGATGCTGGAGAGACTTTCTGCCCTGCGGCAGGATCAAACTCTTTCTTAAACCTTTTTCTTCCATTGTCTCTTGCCTCTGATTACCATACAATGACAATTACAATGTGTCATTCAGATGGTGTGGCTGTGTCTGCCCTCTGTGCGGCACTCTCGACGTGAAGAGCAGCTGGGTTGTATCTTGGCTTGACGGTCACCATGACCAGAACCACTTTTCCCCGAGAAGAATGGGAGTTTGTATTTTGGGGATTTTTTGTGAGAAAAGAATCCTTGGGAATGGGACATTTACGCAGAGCGAAGGAGGGTGGCATTTGGGCCATGTCGGTTCCAGCACTGTGGCTTCCCCCCCATGGGGCACGAGTGTGGGAAGACGTACCGAGGAGGTCGAAGGTCGGAGGTCGGGGGCATGTACCGTGTGCCCACTCCCTCTCACTGAGGCACGCCTCCTGATGGTCAGGCCCTAGGAGGCCCAGAACACAAACAGGCTCTTCTATTCATCAGGGATGAGGGCTCTTTGCCCAGCAAAGTTTACTTCTGCAATTTTCACTCCAACCTGTAATGTTCACATTAGCCAGTAAACACTTAAATGACACAAAGAGACATCTATGAGGTCCCACTACTGTTGGTACTCAAACATGTTGCAGATGTAAATCATCCGAGCTGCAGATGCAGAGCAGAAAGCAGAGCATAAGGAACCAGAGCCAACAAGAGTGAAAGTTCCATCATCAGGACCATCTGTTTGCTAAGGGGGACAGGTAGAAAGAGGTACAGAAGGAATTTGTGTCCAGCATTCAGGGGACACAGGTTCCCTTTGTCATTGAACAAGGCAATAAAACTGTCTGAAGATGGGTCAAGCAGTCTTGCTTCCAACAAAGAGGGACATTCAGGCTTAACTGATGTGCCTCAACCTAGAGCGGGTGAGAGGGAGAAGGAGAAAGAAGACAGCAGGAGAACCTGATAGGGGTCAAGGTCTGTGGTAATCAGGAACTTCCTGTGTCCATCTTCAGCACTGCAGCAAACCACTCCGGCATTGAGCAGTGACAGCCAGTAGAACACTACTGGGGAGAAAGAGGGCTCAGGAGATGCATAAATCGTGCAAATATGGCAGGGACAAAGCCTGGGTCAAAACTGAGGTTCATGATGAATAGTGGCGGCTCTGGACGCCAACCCCAGCTCTGGCCTCAGAACTCCAGAATGCCGCCAGCATTGTTTTCTTTCACTTTTCACACTTATTCTGTCTTTGCTGACAGTCATTCTGTTTTTTACAGTCAGATCTCAGTTCACATAGAGGACAAAGTCCTTATGTCTTTGAATCAGGGAACTAGGGCTTGGATTTATGGGGCTGTTGATACACAAAAACACACGCACACACAAGTGCACACACAAAAACAAAAAACAGACAAATACACACAAATCCCAGCGTCCTCAATTCCTTGCATTCCTTTCATAGCCAGATTTAAAAAATCATCAGCATGTCTGACACTCTAGCTTGAACCTCCAGCTATCAGTCGGATGTAATTGTAAACCTCCAGTTTCTAGAATTCACACTTCCATTAGAACTTGGTCAGTTCAGAATTTTATTCAGAATGCAGAAAATCTGCGTTTATTTTTAAATTCAGTATAGGTTAATGATTTTCATAAAAATACACATATTTTCTGTATCTTTAAGACTGATATATGAGATACTGGGGGGGTTCGTCACTTCCACCCTGACTTGTCCGCAGGCCTTCCTGCCCTACCCACCCCCATCACTCCTTGCATCAAAAACCCTAAACAAGAAAATAATAACCAGATGAGCTCCCTGGGAAGCGCTGCCAAGCGTCAATGCTCAGAAGAAGTGTCCCGTAACGCGTTCCCAGGCTTTTGGACACAGACAAGAGACAAGTTGCAGCGTGCTGTGGGAGCGCGCCGCAGAACCAGAAAATCCCGTTATTCACTGACGGTGCCAGGTTTCTACTCGTACACTTCAGCAACACCCAGCCTGGGATCATCTGGAATGAGTTCACCTGGATAGCTTGTTGACAAACACCTTCATACACAGACACACACATACATAACATTTTACACGGAAAGACGCATATACGCATAACTAGAAATATGCATATGCACAAACACACAAAAACAGCTCGGTTTCTGTGCCCTCTGGCAAAATTTACCCAAGAAAGTAGCACAGGCCTTCCAAAGCCTTGAGTACTGTTGATGGATGCTCCACACCAGCCTTCTAGTTCAAGAAGCCATAACCGTACAAATATTCCAGCTAAACAAGCTGCTTATTTGAAGAACAAAAGCCAAAGAAGAGTGGGAAAAGGACCGAGTGCTAAGCTGGTGGTAAACAGCAAAGAGACGGAGCAGTTGAACTGGCCTGTTAAAAGTTGGGGTTGGTCTTCTGCTGTCATTTACAGCATCCAGACGGGTTGGTTCATGACAGAGTACATGTGTTACTGGTCTGTTACCATAAATCAGGGTAATGGGAGAAGAAGGTGCTCATAGGTGCTGTTGTTCAGAGGCAAAAGGAGTCTGTCTGTCTCTGCACTATAGAATGGCCTCCATCCACTACACTGCATGCTGAAGAACCCAACCAGCCTCAGTATCTGTGTAAAGAGAGACTGCATCATTCGCCCAGCCACTGTTCTCACTGTGTGCCTTCATTAAGAAAACAAACCTAGCCCCCTGGAGTTTAAGCTTCCATCACGAGCCCATCATTACATTTACAGGAAGGACTGGCACAGCAATGGGAAATATGGCGTGAACAGGAAGCGTGGACACTTCTCCTGCACCACTGTCTTTGGCCTTATCAAGCAGGGGCATCAGGCCACAGCAAGGACAACAGGGAGGAGGCCAAAGAGAAAAATGAGCCCCAAAAGCCCCGTTCTATGGTGGACAAGGGCTGGCATCCAAAGCCCTTGTATGGAGAATTGTCCTCCCATTCCTGCAGCTTTACTAACTGCTATTTTAAGAAGTTTGGAATTCTCCCACGCAAGTTCATAAAGCAAATACTGTTGGGGGAGGGGGTGGGGTTAGTCCAATTATTTATCTTTAATTTTTTCCATCTCGTGAAAACACTCAGAGAAATGTTTCCTAAAAAACTCCTGACCACTAAGCATGGGAGAGAATCTTGTGGTGTTTCACCATGTGCCACTGCAGCCCTGTGAGGCCATACCTACCTGGACAGGTGTGCTCCACCCTTTTATTTAAATGCATTGGCCAGAGAAACTGCGTGTCTCTGCCTGCTGCTCTCTAAATGATTTCTGTTGACATTAATCCACAGAAAGACACAAATAAGGGCGGCATCTGGGAGAAGCCCAAGGACAACTGCACAGGTTTGAGTACAAGCACTTTTACAAACACTTCAATGTGAGTGTAAAAGACACCAACTCACTTCATTCCCAGACGTGCTTTTATAACATTCACATTGCATGTATCCAAAGGAACATGTGAGCCAAGCTGGAACGTGCTCTTGGAAAAGAATGAAGAATTGCCAGTAAAGTGGAAGGTGGAGGAGCCTTATGCCCGATGCCTAATTCCATTCCGCTATTACAGAGCTCACCATATTCCAAATGGTGATTAAAATATGCACAATACAGGGAATGTGCCATTATTATTATTTGTATGAGTTTTTTCCTCTACTGACACTTTCACAATTTGAACAAGAGGACCTATATCCTGTAGTGTTTACGCATTTGTAAAACAATTCAGGTTATGTACCTCAATTGGGGGTACGAAAGCAGCCCCCCCCCCTCCCATGGACTTCAACTAACCACTAGATGTTCAACAGAACATGCTGGGTAGAAAATCATCTCAAGGGTTCATTCTCAGCTGCACTATCTTCATGACTCCCCTGCTCAGTGCAGAGTATCTCCAGGGACCTGTCATATTGTCCCAAGAGTACCACAATACCTTCAGGGTTCTTCTGGAAGGTCAGACGGCAGGTCTTGGATGATTAGGATGCCAATATATCAGACCAGACCTGGTCTTGCATTGTCTCAGTGTCAGCAGTGTAAGTGCCGCCAAAGTACTTAGCAAGTCTGATAAACCCTATCGTCATATTTTAAGGTGGGCTTCATCTCTAGTGAGGAGGTGAAGAGGATAGCTTTAATCTGTTAAGTGGTTTGAGTCCTGGACTTCTCCAGTTCTTGGAAAGAAGCCAGCGGTTCCTTCATTGCAGGAATCAGACAGTCTGCGCATCTCCTAAACCACCAAACACCTGTGGATGAAAACAGATCACAGGGGCTTCCTCCATAATCTACCACCATTTCTGTTCTAACAGTGAAACTAAAACAAACTGAGCATCCCACAGAGATCAGTTTCAAGCACAGCAATAGGAAGACAGACGGTGTCACACATCAATGGAGCGATACCAAGGTGACTTATTGTAAGTACCTGTAACTACCTGCACCCGTCTTTATACAAACCAGCAGAAAATATAAACCACACCAATGGTGAACTCACAAAAATGGGCTTAGAACAAATTTTCGGAGTACAGCACACGGCTGCCTTCTATGGTCTGTTATTGTTCTTTAGTAGACTGTTTTCCCTCAAAAAACTTTGAGTCGCCCCAGTTTTCACTCAAAGGAGGAAGTAGCTGTTTAGATTCTGCTTTAGTTTGTTACTGTTGGTTGAGTTATTAATAGCTTGGGCTTGAAATGGGTGGGAATGAAGGTTTCACTTAACAGGCCAGGGAAAAGGGGCCTGTATCGTTTCCCATTGTTGCGAGACCCCCATCGGCGTGGAGCCATTGCAACTTATGGTTGCAATTTACTAATGCTTATTTTAGTCATTCTTATATGTGGGAAGTAAAACATCCAGAGACATCTGGGGGAAGAGGGTAGTGGGTAGATGCATAGCCCGGACTTTTTCTCACTTTGGTGGTGTGTGGGGGGATGTGAATTTGTTGCAAGTGAAGAATGTTTATTTACCTAGGAACAGTACAGCTATTTCCAAAGAGCTGAAGCAGAACCAGGCATTGAGCTTCTCCATGGGTCCTGCTAATGCAGCATCCCAAGGGATTCATCACTCCAGCTTTAGAAATAAAAAAAGCCTCAAATTAAATGATTTACTTGTTTTACTCATTTTTTTATTTCGCCTACAATAAGCATGTGTACATTTGACAAATTAATTTGAGGTGTTTTGAATAAATTGAAGTCTTGCCTTATTTTTTTCTAAAATATATATGCATTTCAAAGTAGCCAAAAGAAACTAAAGCTACATGTATGGTTGAGTCTATGTACAGCCGTACATGCGAGGTTTATGTTGGCTGTCTGTGGTGTTGTGTAAGTGACTGTCTATCTGTGTGTATACAACTCTATGTTTGCTGGAAGTATAGATGGTATTGAGGTGTGTAATGCGTAAATGTACATTAGAGACATTATGTGCCGTGTATACAGTACATGTTAAGAGTTTCCCTCTCTAGTTCCCAGACTCCAAGCCAGCTGGAAGGTGATTATATGGGGCACCAGGCTGGTACAGCTGTTCTTCTGATTAGATAGGGCTGAACGACTGTGTCTTCCTTTGTGTGTTGTGTGTATGTAAGAGGGTCTGTGTGTGTGCACACAGCTTACGCACCACTCTGCAACTTCTCCTTGCATTGCCTAAATGTCAAGGCCTTTGGAGGATGGACAGAGGCTGTGATGTAAAACAGAATTCGCTGAGGCCAAGGGCTATGGAAGGGAGCTGTGAAATCCATGAATCCTCTAACTGGGCTCCTGTTCTTTCTTTTTGCTTGGATGTGTGGACCACTTTAAAAGAGCACAGACGCAAAACAAAGTATCCGAGTGAAATTTCAGACAGCTGCAGGGGGCTAGTTGAGGCTTTACTGCAGAAGAACACAACAACCTCATCTGAAAAGCAGCTGGAAAGAAGGGACAGGGGAGTAGGCTATGCCAGAAGGTCCACCAGGGCTCAGCATCAGCCAGTAACGGCCCTCAGCCAGTATTGCCCAAGGTCTGCGTGACTGATGAGGAGCGTGGTGGAATTCGACTTTACAAGCGCATCTCCTGGATTTACCCCCCCCGAGCTCTTGGCAGACGCACTGGCATGGGCCGTCTCATTGTTCTCTTGCTGCTTTGCACAGAAGGAGGAGGGTGGCCAAGGTCCTGAGTGCACCTGCTGGGGCCACATTTGGGATATGGAGTTTGGGTTTGGGTTTGCGGTCTTAGTCTTGAATCTATTTCGCACAGGATTTTATCCTCCCGTTTTTCAATGTTTGTCCCCACACAAGGATGAAAGGGGTTTCTCTTCTTTAAAGACAGCAGTAAAATGGGCCCTAGCCAACTCAATACGCCAAACCCCTAAACACTGGAATTGTTGTTGAGGCAATAGACACAAAAATAACTGTTGATTCAAGTGCAAAGTTCGGATTAATGTCTTTTTAGGGTTTATCAAATATATAACACTTTCCTTTGGAGAACAGTCAAAAAATGCAGTAGTTAGTGAACTAGAGGGGACCTTCAGTTTGGGGGTAGGACATGAAAAGGGGTATGTTTCCTCTTCAAGGTGGAGTCAGAAGGGCCAGTTGGAGAGACTCGTCAGACTCTACATGAGGTCTGACCATCCAAGCAGCCTTCAGGCACGAGCACTGGGCGGTGCAGACCTGCACTGTGGGAAAGCACTGCTCCCTCTTCCTCTGCTGTAACCCCGGCTTTTTATAAATGACTTTCTGCAGCCCCCTCGAGCCGCAGGCCCTTGAGTCCAATCAAGTGCCTTTTATATCCCTATCTCAAGGGGCTAGAGGAGCGAGGGAAAAGAGGGAGGAAAGAAGAAGGGGGGGTCACATTTTTCCATTCACAGTCCCCCAAAACTCTGCCATGCCTTAAGCCAGCATTTAACCTATGCTGTTTCCGCATTTTTCCCAAAGTGTCGTACTGCCCACCACTGCCTCTCACCTCCAAGACTTGTGCGTCCATGGTGCTGTGGGAGTGTAGCTCAAAAGTCCCTCCACTGTGGGCACAGAGGAGTTTAATCTGTGCATATATCTCTAACCTACTCTGAGACCTCTTTCCTCGCTAATCAGCACAGCTTCTCATGGAGAAACAGAGAACAAACAGAATGCAAAACCAGACAAGAAATCAGAGCAAGCCAAAGGGAATGTGACAGAGAGGAGAGGAGAGCAATGTGGAGTCTCAGTGACACATCTTTCCCGCAGCCCCAGATTCCCCTTGATCGTCAGCCGCTGTCATTCGTCCTGGATTCTCTCTACCGTCTCATCCCTCCTGCCATCTTCTGCCCCCCCCCCTCTCCAGCAGCCATGGTTCCCCTTGGTCTACAATGTTTTTCAAACTCCAAATCACACGGAAGGATGGAAAAGCTATGGCAGTTTAAACAAAGAGCATTTTACGACCCCTCATTGTGCATCTGTTTTTTTTTTTTGATTTTTGGAAGCCATCCTTCGAAGTGACGAGCAGCTGCTGTGGAGGATTTCACTGCCAGCTGGGAGCAGAATTACACTTTTAATGAGTCATTAGTGTCAGATAACCGTTACTGCAGCAGTCTACACTGTGGGAAACCTGGCAGTGCTTGGATGAGGACCATTCAGTGTCCTTGAATTGGCACCATGAACCCAACAAGACCCAGAAAACAGGCAATTGGAAATTCCTAGATCAACATCCCACTCCAACACTGTGCTCCTCTCTCATGTTCGGAGCAGTCACAAACGCTGGCCCGCACACCGTGGTGTCCGTTGGGAAAAGCAGTGCTTCGAAGTGGAATCATATCATCTGTTTCCACAACAACCAGAACCAACAGTGTTTGCTCAAGCTGCCTATAAAAAGCAGCCTTCATAATCTAATCCCAGAACATTTTTCTGACAAACCATAACACTGTTCAAAGTTGCAGTTGGATGGAAACAATGACATGGCAGTTTAATTCAGGAAAGGGGTGAGCTACTGCATTCACTGAGTGATTGTGAGTGCTTCAGGCCAACCCTGCTGACTTGCCACACTTTGGTAAGGAACTTTGCTCAGAGTCCCTGACCAGTGACAAGTTTACAGCGAGTGATAGCTGAAATACAAACGGGTACTTAAATAATGACTGCTCAATTAATTGGGCTAGACAAGGAGAGGCCCAAGGGGCACACCCCTACTTTGTCTCACATTCACCACTGCAGCTTCAACAGAAGAAGTGGGGGTAGGATTTTAGGGGAAAAAAATGACAACCCACAGCAACCCCACTTGTCCAGAACCTGGGTCAAGCAGGCTTAAACTTAAAAGAAGAAAGACTGTTTCACAACAATGTCCTTCAAACAGTTATTCCATTCCAGGCTCAGCACAGTCACACATCCCCATAAAAACACAACAGAGGCCACAGGTGCTACTGTTTGCGTTGCAACCTTGAGGCTGAGATACGTGTGTGTGGGAAGATCCAGCTACATGTCGTTGTTTGTACAAGTATGACAGAGAGAGAAAGACACACGAGACTCAACTCAAAGCCCTGTTTGCAAAGTTTTTCACTTGACCTCAGAGCTGTCAGGTTCTTATCCCTTAAACAGACTGACATGTAACACATGTATGTTTGTCCAGAATCCATCACACACACAGATGACAGAGCAGAGCTATAGAAATATCCCCAAGCTGACTAGAAGCATTCATGTAAGCACAGCTTTGTAACGCTCAGGAGGGGCTGATCTCCAGTTTCCCACTTCTGAAGCCATCTCTGCCACAAACCACCCCTAGTTTCCGTTTCAGGACTTCTTCCCCCGCTCCCTCTGTGATGGGTCATGAAAGGAATTATGACTTGGAGTAACTGATGATTGCAGCATTTTAGGGTTTCTGCAGTTTTGACTGAGCGCAACATTTTTTGCCGGAATGTCTTTGTGGAACCTCTCAAAGCACTCCTTCAAAAGCCACTCCTTCTTTCACAGTTAGCCTTGGTGGTTTTGTTGTGTTGAGAGAAATGGCTATGGTTAATCGAGTACCCAGTCCTACACAAGGTTCTGTTATGCCCTGACTCTGTGCTACACAAAGAGGAACAAAGCACATTAAACTTTGGCCTGGGTAAAGTTCAGCAATTAAATAACTGACTCAAATTACAGTCATTTTTTTCCATCCAGTATCAGGCTGTACTTTACTTACTCCCTTTCTTTCTCTTGTCTTTTGGATTTGTTCACTTCAAAATTTATTCATACAGACTCATTACTCAGGAGTAATAGCTACAGTAAATTAGCAATAAGTACAGTTAAGAAATAACCTATAGGGCTATTAGCTATAATATGCCAAGCAGGGTAAATCACTCCCATTACCACTCAAGTGCAAAAAAAAAAAAATGATGCTGAAACTGTTTTCCCCACAACTTTAAGAGCTCTGGTAATCGTAAATCTTGGTGTAACGTGAGAGCTGTGAGAGAATCACTTGAGACCAGGTAGGACTTCTGCCATCTCCCACCACAAACAAGAGCACTCACAGGACAAGGTGTGTGTGTGTGTGTGTGTGTGTGTGTGTGTGCGTGTGCGTGTGTACGTGCACGTGCGGTAATGTGAGGTCAGGTAGAGACAGGTCGTGATTATCCTGAAACCTGTGGGTTTCTGCTCGTTACGCCATATGTACTGTCAGAGCTGGTCCTGCCTCTTAATTCTCACAGTGATCAGTGATTAGTGGGAGGGGTGCCGTGCATCGCTTTGAGTGTGTTCAGACAGGAAAATGTGTAAATCTGACACCCTCTAGGTGCTGGGTGCCGCTGTCGTTGCCAAGGGGCTCTTCCGATTGCCCCCTGCTCTGCACGCTGCCCTGAAATCACAACAAGGACAGGATATTCTCACAGCACAACAGCACAACTGCCTCCAAGGCTAGTTCCACACTCTTATCTCTCCCCCATCAGCAGTTCCCACAGAGAACAACCACACAGCTCTGTTTTCCCACCGACAGCCCACCTCCTTTAGCAGCATAAACACCCCCCAACATCTGTATTCACCTTTGCTTCTGTTCAGACAAGGGGCAGACTGGGCACAGAGGCCTCTGTTGCAATGAGAAAGCCAGCCTAAGGGTTATCCTTTAATAAAACAATGTTGGAGTTATCTGTCTCAGGCCAAGACCAAGAACTTGGTGCTGGAGAACCAAGATAGGTGCTAGTTGTGGAACAGCCAGATTAGGAGCCAGTAGTGGTGAAGCCATGCTAGGCGTTAGCTGTGGAACCATCCACTACCCATTAGCACCAAACATTCATACTGTGATGAGGAAGAAGTGTGAAGAAATGCAGAAGCCGAGCATCTGGAATGCGTCTGCCATTCCTGCAGCAATGGCACTTAACTCTCGGGGGACTGAAAAATTCCACACAACTAGTGTGGTTTTTCCATGTCTGGCATCCATTATAATGCATTGTATGATTCGTATTTTTTAAGAATCATTCTGAATAATTTTTGAGGCCTATCAAGACATTTTAAGAATGTAGAATCTGTTCTGAGCATGTGGTTATTTTCAAAGCAAACCACTGATATATAATACCCTCAGATCAACATTTCCAGAGGGGTGGGGTCTCCTGCCGACAGCTGTTTTTGAAGTGGAAGCATTACTCCACAGATTGGGCCAATTTCTACAGAGAAAACAAAGTATCTTGAAAGAGATGCTTTTAAGCCCTGCACAAAGGTGGCTAACAGCAAGGAACTGGAATTCCTGCAATGAGGTCCAGTTTCACTAGTACCTCAGGTGCCCAGTCACTCTGGAGAGTTCTGCCATGATTGCCAAATTGTGTAGCCCATGCATAGTTGTCCTTCTATGAAGAAATTGTAGAAAAAATAAACATTTTCGCTTCTACACCCAGCCCCGACTCGTCCCCTAGAGCTCATATAACTCAGCAGACATACTTCATGATCTTCCAGCCATCTACAGTTTACTAGTGAGATATGGTAAATGCAGAGATTTTAAAAAAACTTTTGGACATGTACTGTGGGACACTGGGAGAACAATATCATATAAAGAATACAAAACCACCAGCTTGCACTAATAGTTTTCCCTCAAGTTGACTCTGGGACACATTCCTTAGTTTTTCACTTCTGGAAGAGGAATTGTTTTATATCCTGACCCAGGACTGACTAGAATTGGCCCCAACATAGTCTCGTGCAGAGGTCATACGTGGAATACATAAAGGAGTTTTGGGAAAAAGTAAAACCAAATATACAATTAAGTTGTTGTACATAGATGAGCCCCTGAAAACAGCTATAAAAGTCACTGATAGTTATTCTGTTATCTGTCATGTATTATGGTAATTTATTGGTTATCTATCTATCTATCTATCTATCCATCTATTTTGCAATTTGTTACATGTCTTGTGGGTTTCTTGTGTTATTTGTCCTCTATATCCATCTCCTGTATGGGCAAATTTCCCTGCAGGGATTATTAAAGTTTTATCCTATTCTATCCCAAACCCTTCAAAGTCAACATGCGAGCAGAAAGCTGCAGTGAAGGGAAATGTAAAAGTATAAGGAACATCAGCAGGCTCTTTTGCCTGAGACTCTGGGTTAACCTTCTCTGTTTGGATCATTACAGATCCCACAGACACCACTTACTTGAGCAGCAACCAAAGACAGACAAGGAAGGCAATAAAGAGACATAAATCAGCCCCTTTCATGCCCAGAGCAGAGAAAGATTCCCACTAAAATAGTCCTATAATGGCTTCAACCAATTATCAGTGCTGAAAAAAGTTCAGATGATATCTTGGTGAGAACCTGCACCAGAACTTGATGTTATGCAA
Organism: Arapaima gigas; assembly: GCA_900497675.1. Classification (NCBI taxonomy): domain Eukaryota; kingdom Metazoa; phylum Chordata; class Actinopteri; order Osteoglossiformes; family Osteoglossidae; genus Arapaima; species Arapaima gigas. The sequence continues at coordinate 175,757 of UFQX01000576.1, read as the reverse complement.
TATACAGCAAAAAAATCATAGTCATTCATGATCCTGGGGCAATTTCTCAAACATAAACTACTTTGAGATGTACCTTTTTCTTCCTATTGGCCAAAGCTCCCCATCTAATAACATATACATACTCCTGCAGTCTGCCATGGTTTTGTTATGTGCAACACGGAGATGAGAGAGTATCACAGGAACTTTGCTGTCATAGCATAAACATAGGCAGAGCAGAGGTCCAAAGAATACTTCGGCATACAGGAGCTGTGCAGGCCTTATTTACATAAGCAGCAGATCCTCATTTTATCTAGGATGGCTGCCCTGGTTTCCACACGTGGTTCCCTTCAGAGGGACAGGAAAGGGGTTAAGGAGGCACCCCTTGTCACAACAGAAAGCAATAAAATGAGTGCTGCACTTAGATCTCATATTTAGCTAAAGACAGCCTATGGGGCTTTAAAATACCACCAAAATATATTAATGCACGCCTTCTCTAGAATGTACATCACATACTGTCACATCCTCCCTGGTGAAATAATGAAGAACAGATAAGGAATGAGGTAATGTTGGAAACGGACTGGACATCTGCTTAATGATGGACTTTTTACTATTGTCTTGCCTGTCTTGTAATCTTTGCGATTCCTTACCTGTCGCAGGTGTCCTGACCAGGGTGAGACTTGGCTGAATGACACGAGATACTCCAGCAATGTCAAAACCCCTTCCCTCTTCTCCCCCTCCTCCGCTTTTTCCCCAACTGCCTAGCTTTGAAGGCTGAAGACTTCCAGACACCAGACACTCGCTCCCAAATTAGAGAGCAGGAGACAGGACGAGAGGGCCATGGAATGCCGTGGCTGCCCTTGCACTCTGCCTCTCTACTTCAGCCATGGGAAACAGGGCAGCAGCCTGAGCAGCTAGCCCAGTCTCCTTTCTCCATCCTTAGTTTACGAACACTTTGCTTGGTTCCTGAACTAAGATTTCCCAATTTTAAAATTTTTGAAAAATCTTTACATAAACAGAAAAGCAACAGATTGTTCCTCAATCATAAAGAAGTTTGTAAAAAGGGGGTTGGGTAACTTAAGCTTTACACAACCTTCAGGAAGCCAATGTTTGTTTTTCATGAAAAGCATCTTCCCCAAAGAATATGGGGCAAATACAGAATCAGGCTCTGCTAGAATCAGATGATCAGAACAAGGATGTGGCAGTAAACCAACAAAAGACTGAGGCAATCCCCTCTGGAAATAATATCAGTGGATAAGAAAACAGACACGAATTTACCTGCAGAGCGCAATGCTCTAAGTACCCACTTAAGTTTATTAACTTAATTTGATGACCAGGCTGCTGGCAGTGGTGGATGTGTCAAACTATATTTAAAAAACCCTCTAACATATCCAGTGGCAACATAAGAGTAAAACTATAAAACAATTTCAAAATAACTCAGCCTATTGTAATGTGTGGAGATGAAGCAAAAAAGTCTTTTCAGAAAATATTACACATCTAAAGCAAAATCAGTTTTACTCAATAAGTGGCATAATTATTTCAGATTCCAAAAAAAATCTGAAAAAACAGTTATAAAGAGAAAAAATGTCCAGTACTCAACTGAAGGTGATTCATTTCAGAGTAGCCAATCACCAATAAGTTAAAGTAGATAAAATTACACAGAATAAAACTATCTACCATGAAGATTAAGCAGGAACACAATGCAGAATTGCATATTTTGGTTTAAAAAAAAAGAATCAGAAGTCTCTTCAATATCAGGAACTTTGTTGGACACAGAAAAGAAGCAGATCTTGGCCAGGCAAGGAGTCATTGCAGAAACTACTTTCACCACAGCCAATGGAGAAAAGCAGGCTGAAGCATCTGCTTGGAAAAGCAGTCAGGCTGTATGGCCAATGTGAGGACTGCAGACAGAGAGAAAACAAAAGGACTAAAGGAAATGCAAAATTGGGCAATGGAAGTGTTGACCTGCAACTTTCCTGAGTTGAGAAAATTACATACATCCATCCACTATCGTTAATTGCTTAATCCTGAGAAGCTGAAAAGTTCTTCAGTACTTTCAGACTTAGTAAAAACCATATAACTGTTCAAAGAGGAAGCAAACCAATAAAAGATGAGTATCATTTATTATTGGCAGTGGTTAGTACTATCTTGCATTTTTTTTAACTAAGCACAAGCATTTGAGGCTACTTTCAGTTATTCTTGTTTCTGTCATTGTCCTCTCTTTCTCTAATTAATGCTAATATTAATATTAATTTTTGCTGTTTATGTTCTTGTTCTAAGCAAAGACTTGTGCATATAACAGTCTTAGTTTTAGCACTGCTAGGATGTGCACTGTGCCAAAATGAACATTTTAAACAGGACCAAACTGACTGAGAGAGACACTGAAGAGGATGGGGGCAGAGAGTTCATAGCTGTGGAAGACAAAAAGCCCACTAGATATCAGGAAGTGTAATGTGGTTTTTCCTCTTGTCTTGCAACACTGTTGGTTGTTGTTGTTCCCCCCACTCCATTTTAATAAAAAAGGTATTACCTCAAACCCAGAAACCCAACCCCTGTGTTTAGTTGGCTTACAACAGATCCCTTGAGAAGCAATGAGTGATGAACTTTGATCACATGTGTAAGGGGACCAGATACAAGGGAATGCAAGAGCTCAAAAAATCAGACTGGATCCTTTCACAATTTCAACAGAAAACTGGAAAAAAATTAGGACCCTCTGCATGGAGAAAGTGTTTTTGCGGTCCAAAACTATTGAGAACAACTGTAAGCCTTCATCCAAGAGCAGATCCCAGCATTGTGGGTACAGCTGGCTGTATTTTACTAAAAGAACTGTAGCAGGAGGAGACCCAAGGCGTGGGGTATGGCTGAAGATGCTGTTAAACAGAGCTCTGCAGAACAACCCAGGAAACAGAGATTAGATCCTCATAAACTGCTATCATCCTTCTGACAAACCAGAGAAAATCTGGTACCCATTTCCACAGTCTGTGGGCCCAGTACAATGCAGGACCAAAGCACATCCCACACCCTGGGGACCAAAAGAGTTGTGTCTGGTTCCCCCTACCCATCCCCTCTGTCCATTTGACAGGCATCCTGGCTCTATCGCTCGGTATGTCACCGTATTAAAAGGTAAAGGGTGCTGTGTAGCTGGTTAACCCTATATAGCTTTCACTGACCTGTGAGCAACCAGTTCACACCAGGTTGTACATCTGCGGTGAAACAGGGGCACTTCCGTTCACCTATCCTTGGCCTCCACCTTTACACTGACATTACCTGCACTGTTGTGTGTTTGTGTGCCGTACTGCTCCCAGTCATTGACATGAATGTGTGAGTAATGGTGATACTCATTGCTCAACTATGTATGTGTTGATACATGACCCTCTGATGGCTCTGCAACCTCTATCTATGTGGGTGTAGAGTTAGGGTGTATGAAAATCATTGGTGACATCACCTCATCCAGGATCAGCAGACTCAAATAGACATCCCAGGTGCCTCCACAACAGAGATTTGGAAAACCACAAACATTACGGATCCAGCTCTGGGTTGCAAGTTTACCTGACATAGCAGGTTCACATGGGTCACTTAGTGTCATCAGGGGCACAATTAAAACCACTGATCATCAGGGTGATAAGAAATCTTTTCAATGAAACATCTCCTACTTATGTTCAGAGGAATTACATAGTGCATTAGAGATAGAACATACCCTCCTCTGTCCCATTGAGAGTTTTAATTGGGCACAAGTGATGGCAAAGTCAGGCCTGAAATATAACACTTCATGAACAGTACCAGGCTCTTCTTACAACTTGAATAATTATGGGTATTATAATTCTCTGTGTTATAGTTGCACTTCTGTGTTAATCACACTTTACGTCTATGACAGCTCTGGCCAGGGTTTCTCTTGAACTATTGCCAAGTATGTCTTTTTTTTCTCCTTCAAGGAAGGACTTCAGAGCGTATCCTCAGCTCTCTGTGGACAGGCTGTGACAGGTGTAGCCCTACATGCAGGGACACTCACCAGGGTGTAGATGGTGTGGGAACCAGAGAACCGTCAATAGCACACGAGTAAGAAGCCTCGGGGAGTGTGGCGTAACCTCCCCAACCGCTTTTCTTCTCTCCATCCATCCTCACACACCCCCTGCCCCCTACCCTACCAGCTTACTATGGGTTCACACACAGTACTGTCAGATACACACACTCCTGCATGAACACACAGCAGAAGAGTAATGGCAAGAGAGTAAACAACAAATCTGTGTGAGCTAGATTCATGTTTGTTAGGCAGGATTTGGCATGATGTTCCCAAAATCTCCTTGGAAAACAAGCTCAGTCGTTATTACTCAACAGGCTAAGGAGGTGAACTCATCAAACAGGTAATCTCACCTGCCACCAGCTCCTGATAATACCCTCCTAGAAATGGTGCCTCCTTCTTTGTGTGTGGCTTGTCACAAAATCACAGCTACTTTTTGTGAATTAAATCACAGAAAAGAAAGAAATGAAAACACTGCGGGAAAAAGATCGATCTTGGTTCTAGAGCCCCGTGCTGAAACTTTCAGAATTTTTTAAAATTGCTTTACAAACAAATATCTCATAAAATGTGGAACAACTCATCTTTTTCAGATGAAAACAAATTCCATAAATATTGTGAACTATACGCAGTTTGTAACTTAAATATAATTAAACACTTTTTGTTGCAGCTCCTAGCTTTTTTAATATATACATTAATGGATTATGTTATATTCCAATAAATATATAGATACTCCAGGCAAAGATAGAGATGATAACAGTAAATAATGTGACAAATGTTTTTATGGTATTGTTCTTGTGATTTCCACTGGGCACATTTACGCAACTGTGTTAGGCACTCGTGGGAGAGGGACCTTTGGCCGTCCTCTGGCAGCTCTCTCACTGAGACAACTCACCCTACTTTGATGTTGTGGGCTAATGGGAACAGACACACACTGTAAAGGTGCTCCAACACACAGCCAATTGGTTTCCTACGGTACCTGACCATCTTGTATGTTGACTGTCTATTTCCTGGAATACAAACAAAAAAACAGCTATAGGGGGCACTAATAGAAAACACAATCAGTTAAAGCATTTTCTCTCCATTTCAAAGCCAGAAAGGTTCTTCTTCCAAAAAAACTGAGAGAGCAATCTGTGGAAATTATCATACGGGGTAGCAATAGAAAGAAGGAAGCTAGCCTTTAGCATTTTGCATTAGCTTGGTACTAACTCACACAAACTCATGCACAAACTCAGACACCCAGAAAGACACAGTCAGAGTCACACTGAGAGACACTCTCTCTAACACACATGAACACCCTACATACAGTGCAGTTTGTCTGTAGAATTCTTGTTGCAGACCATGGATGGTGGATGAAAGGGAAGATCGATCGATCGATCTCTCTCTCTCTCACACACACGCACGCACGCACACACACACACACACACACACACACACACGTTTCAGCAATGGATTGAGGAGCCACAGGCAGGCAGCTGTTGCCACTACACCAGAATTTGCGGGCCCCAGCGAATCCCTGATGGCCCAACCAGATGTCCGAGGGCCGGCTGTGTGGGCCCTGGGGGTCCAGAAGGTGGGGAGGGCATGGGAACTGGTACCCCCCCTTTGGCAGGGGGGCGTGTCCCTCAGCCTGTCGACATCCCCTGAAAGGAAAGAGATTGATGGGGCTGCTCTGACTCTCCAAACAATCCAGAACAATCGCCTCAGGAGGAACAGAGGAGGACGAGGGGCCACATCCCCGGTGAAGCTTTTTCTCTTGTCTAATAATTCCCTAATGTGTCTTACTTTAAATTAAAATGGCCAAAAGATGACAGTTTATCTGCAGCCAAAGCCAAGCCTGGCCAAGTATGGCAAGAATCATAAATGGTGATTCAATTACCACCAAGTTCAGAGTAAGTTCAAAACTTAATAATGAAATCATATCCATCAATACATATATGAGTAATTTAAACAGCAAAGCAATGTACTTTCACAGTTAGTTCAAAAGCTGAAGCGGAATTGTTCAGGACCAGATAAGAGGACACAAATGCCCTCACACAAACTCAGTCAGACACACAAGGCTGCTGAATGTTTCAGGAGCCTACCTGTGTGGTGAATGCAAGGTCAGCAATTACGCAAGGCCCATTTCTTTGAAATAATTATGGCAGTGTGATCCAGACAAAGATGACAAAGGAAATGATTGCCTTAATAAGATGGATATTTGAAACAGCACCAGAACACTAAGTATTTTAAGGGCACTTCTGCCATGTAACAGCACGCTGTCTTTTTCCCCATAAGTGCTATCTTTCAGCACACCGAGGGTCAGCGTCTGGCCTCGCACTGTGGCCGTCTGTGACAGGAGCGGCACTCTGTGGCCGAGTGTGACGGCTTCTCTGTTGAAGGCGATGCCCCGCAGCTTGAGCACTTCACACACGGGCTGACCCTGAGCGTTGCCCTGGAGAAATCCCTCAAGAGGCCTTTCAGCAGGTCCACAGCGCCACACGTCTCCAGAGAGATTTACAGCCTGATGGGGTGTGAGGGGAGAGGGGGGACAGAATGCTGCCTGGCAGCTGTTCCTCAGGGTCTTAGGCAGCTATTTCACACGGAAACAGATTCCTGTCACAGTATCTGGCTCATCCACCCAGTTTCCCTTTCCGTCCCTCTTTCCAACTCACCTCAAGACCCTGGCATACAATAAAATCTCACTGGATTACCTTCCAACCTCTATACATCGCAACTTCTCACTGACTCAGACCCCTCTGGACCACAACCTTTCTCTTATGGACCAACAGTCCAGATGAGACCAAGATCTCTCTCTAATTCAGCAGACCCTTCTAAACCACAGGCCCTCTCAAGTTTATCCACAAACCTCTCTAGACCACCACCTTTCACCTAAACTTCTATGCAGTTCAACCACAGATCCCTCTAAAACTGAAAATTTGTCTGACTGCCACAGAATGTTTACACTGCTCACCTTCAGACTCATTTATAGCAGAAACTTTAGAAAAGCATCAGCAAAGAGCTTGCAGCATATTGTCATTATTATCCTTTTCCAGTCCTTCATATTGACAGGATGCAGAGTCACAAAAGGTCAAAACAGTGCAGCATTCAGAAGCTGGGCCACATGTCAGAGGAAAGGACTAGTTTGCTGTTGAATGTCTACTTATTTTCTGTCTATAAGTGATTTTTACTGGGTAACTTCTTTTTAACATACTGAAATACCACAAAACGCTGTACTCTTATTTCTTCCTCTATTTCTCAAATGAAGTGATGATCCTGAAAATGAGTGTTTTGAAAAAAAAACTTACAGGGGAAGTAAAGGTTTGGGCCTTCACAGTCCTGTGAAGACATGTTTCAGTGCTGTAATGACTATTGTTTAACAACTTCATATATACTCATCTGCTGTACTTACACTCAAATTAAAACTGAAAAGTTAAACCCCAAAATAGCGAAGAAATTCTGCTACCTGCTCTGGAACTCAGTGAAAGTCAGCAATTCACCATGAGTCACCCTTTTCTGAACCCCCACGGCAGTGAGCCCATCCTTCACCCACACTTCATCCAGCATCCCCTCCCTGGCCCATCCTTCACTCCTTTGCTCACCCACCCTTTCAGTCTAGCCTAATAAATGTTTGGAAGAGCTGTGTGAAAAGCAAACACCTTTCCCTAGAAACAGCCATTACTCACATTTAGCTTCATGAGAAAACAAACCTGACAAGCTCTCTGTCGATGCATGGCGCTTTGTGCCTATCAGTCTGTGTGAAAGCATGTGTTTTTGTGTGTGTGTTTGTATGCATGTATTTGAATAGGGCAGGTGAAAGAGAAACTATTTGTGGAAAATAACTATCTTACTGTCATTTCCTTTACAGACATTTAGACAGACTATCAAGCTGAAACCCAAACAAGTGCTGTGATCCAACAACCACACGAATGTGAAAACCTCACCACTACTGGCAAGCCTACTGAGCTGCAATAATGTGGTGTCTGCCTCGTTGTTCCCAACTCTCTTTTTCCTGTCACTATACTTTACTTTTTAAAAAAATGCATGTCCCAGCAACAGAAACTGTGATACAAGTATTGGTGTGGGTGTGTTTTGCACTGGCTCTGTTCCTGCATATGTGAACAGTTCCCATCACTCCAAGTTCACAGCTCCCTCAAGACCTTCTTCTGTAAGCACTTATTTCTGTCTTTCCCTGTCCTCACCTTTCCTCTTTGTCTCACATATTCACTTTTTCCATGCTTTGCGTTTCCAGCCCTCAATCTGTCTGCAGCTCTCTGGGCAATGACACTACTACCAAGAATGGACCATCTCAGCTTGATCCATTGCACAAGGGTGTAAGCAGCAGGAATAGTGAGGAGTGAATAAATATAGGTACTATTTGCTGCAAAAGTCAAGTAATTTTTAAAAAGGCTTTTTTTTCTTGTAGGGACATCCTGTAAGGGCTGCTTTTCAAGGTTTTGAGGAAAACAAGTTTGATAGCTTGTTCCCATGCTTGCATTGACCCTAAGAAAAATAGTGAAGGCATAATGCGTGCACACATTTTTCTTGGTTTCTTCGCTGCTACACACTAGAAGTTTCCATTTCCAGGCCTAAAAATATACATTCTGTTTGTACAGAGTACTTATGGTTCACTGCAGACCCACTGTCTGCAGAGATTTTTCCAATTTTCCACACAGTATCAGAAGAGTAATATCTTATCACTTTGGAACAGATAGAAAGCGACTGTGTAAAAGAAAGGCCCTTTTGCATGGTGAGGAATATTGTCAAAAAACATTATGCCTATGTTCTCCAAAAAGAGAGTAATTCTAGAGAAATTCTAACCTGGGAAAAAAACAAAACTCCAAATTTAGAAAGTGTGAACTGGATTTCTGGGTTACTGAAATCAGGGTTGATCCTAGTGCCTCCACAGCTAGGTCCTTGGGTACAAAAACAGAAGTACTTCCTACTTCCAGCGTTACAGGAAAAGGGTTATATACCTCCCTAAATTCTCCATTCAGGTGACCCTGCTTCCAAAAATTGCCTGACCCTGAGAACGTATGGATAGTTCTGGAAGCGGAGTGCGAGACAGCACAGCTGGCTCAGCTTCGCTGCCTCTGACACAACCAGAGAAATGTGTGTGGACAAATGATCATACATCATTTCAGTAGGCAAGAAAAAATCTAATAGTTTTTAATATTTCATTAATAGCACATGCTTATATATTACATCAATATTGTAGTTTATACAGTATTAAGACAAGTGGTTATAACACCCTCAACACCTAGACGCTAAAACCTCCAAATTGAACCTATATAAGAGCTATGTTGCAAACTAAGCCTGCAAAACCAGTAGCTACAGAGGGGTAATAAAGACTACAGAAATAAACCCAGCTTACTTATTAGACATGACAGGCATCTGTGGGGGGCCTTGAGTGTCTGTTTGGCCCCTGACACCTTTTCGCCGTGGGGGTGAGGGGTGGTGCTAATCCTCTGAACACTCATCATAGTGCAGCCCCAGGATTTTCCCACATAAATCAGCCCATACAAGTGGTAAAGTCATCACTCCCAAACATCCTGTTCACACTGGCCACCCTCAGGTTACTTTCTGTAAGCGTGTAGCTCGGCTCTCTCCAGCGATACATGACAGAGAGCAAGTGAGAGAGAGAGAGAGAGAGAGAGTGCGAGAGAGAGTGTGTGCCAAGGAAGTGATAGCAATAGCCGAGTAAAGAAATCCATGTAAATTGTGTCTCTGTTTTTTCCTTTGGTTTACAGCTCTGCTTCCTGAGGTAGGGCTGTAAATCTTGTGTGGAGAAGCCTCCGCATTTCTCTATTTCTGTTACCTCAGGAGCTCACGCAAGAAGCATAACGCAAGCCACACCAGGGTGTCCCCACATGCACTTTTCACGTCACACACAAACATAGGCAAACAGATGGATGTGCGCATGCGCAAGCAGACATACACAGCTTCGCTGTCAGACACAAAGACAGTGTATTGCAAAAGTGTTTAAACCTCTTATCAACATTGCCTGGATTACAAATTATAGTTACACGTTTTTCCAGTCAGTATTTTTATTGTGAACTCTTATGCTCAAACACAAAATTCAGAGCCAAAGTAAAGAATTTACTTGCAAATCTTTAAAAGAAAATGAAAAACTGAAATATGCCGCTTACAGAAGTATTCAAACCTCTGAGCTCTAGGAACTCTTAAGTTTATGGAAAAACGTCTCTATAAGGTCTCTTAATTGGACATAACTGGTTTCTACCGGTGAACCATTACAATAATGACCACATTTTCTAGATAAAAAAAACAATTGTTTTAAGGATCATTGGTGAGGCTCTGAACCTGAAGTAAAGATGTGTGAATGAAGACTGAAGAATAAACTACAAAATTCAGAGATAAAGTCACAAAAAATATGAGGGAAAGGGTACAAAATAATTTCCGAGTGTTTGGATCAGCAATGTTGTATTAATAACAGGAAGTGGAAACTGCATCACACCACCAGACCCGACCAAGACAAGACTCCTTCAAAGCTCAGTGTCTGAGGAAGATATGGACTTGTGAGGGAGGCCACAGAGAAGCCAACAATCCCTTTGAAGGAGCTACAAAGGCCAGTGGTTGTAAGTGGAGGAAAGGTGCATCAGTGCACAGTATCAAGAGCACTGCATTATATCTGCCTGAATAGGAGGGTGGCAAGAAAGAAGGCATTACTCACTGAATCATGTCAAAGCACATCTAGAGCTTGCCAGAAAACATTTGAATATCCCAGATGTGGGGAAAATGTTTTGTGGTCAGATGAGACCCAAATAGAGCTTTTAGGCCAAAATTCAAAGCACTTTGTTTGGTGCAAACTTAACACTACCCATGCCTCAAGAAACACCATCCCTACATGAAGTATGGTGGCATCAGTATCATGCTGTTCAGGATGCTTTTCATCAGCCAAGAACTGAGAAGCTGGTCAAAATTGAATGGAGCAAAATACAGGGAAATACTGCAAAAGAACCTGCTGCAGTTTGGCGACGTTCTGAAGCTTGGGAGAAAGTTGGCCTCTCAACAGGACAATGATCTTAAGCACAAGGCCAATGCAACAGCGGAGTGGCTCAAAAACAAAAGGATGAATGTTCTGCAGTGACCCAGTCAAAGTCCTGGCCACAAACCCATTGAGAAACTTGTAGCATTATTTGAAAATTGTGCCCCACAAGTATCGTCCAACCAACCTGAACAACCTGCAAGGATGAATGAGAAAAATTACTGGCAAAACTAGTACATTCTTACCCCAAACAACTTAAAGATGTTATTGAAGCAAATGATGAGTCTACCAAATAGTAATCTGAGGTCTGAATACTTCTATAAGCAGCATATTTCAGTTTTTCATATTTTTTTCATTCTGCTGGTTTATCCCTTATCCTTTAGCTGCAGATAAAGGTCTTAATTTGAAATTGTAGTGTTAGTGCATAAAAGTTCACAATAGAAATACTGGAAAAAAAGATTGTGAAAATATGTGTAAGTATAATTCATAACCCAAGCAATGTCGATAACTTTCGAGGGGTGCAAATATTTTTGTAAGGCGCTGTACGCAGTATTTCCAGTGAGACACAGATTTATAGATATCTTTTCAGAAAACAGTCATTTACAATTTTTCTGTCAAGCACACATGTATACATACTCTTTCTCACACACACACACACACACGCACACACACACACACACACACACACACACACACACAAACACACAGATTCAACCAGAACCAGATCATGCAGAAAGGCCTCCTGTCCTGAGCCCAGTGTGAGCCAGGAGTTGAGTGCACACAATGCAGGCCTGGCAGGCTGGAGAAAGAGTCTGGGCTGCTTTGCTTTCTCCAGCAGACAATTGTAGGGAGGTCGCATTTCTTTAGGGATCTGGAGAGAAGAGAGACTTACTCTTCCAGCAGCAGGGGCTCACTGTAGTTGTCAGGCCAGATCTTTGTGCGTGCAAACTTAATGAAAAACAGCATTATGTTATGTCAAACCTCAACTTACAAAAAGCCTTGATCCCTATACCCATCCCCCAGGACCATACAGTATAAAATAAATAGCTGAAAAGATGTTAATGAGTACATGTAGACATCTCCACAGGGGATGTGGGACTGTGTCTGTCCAAGAGTGTGTGTGTGTGTGTGTGTGTGTGTGAATGTGTGAGGGAGTAAGTGTGTGTTAAGCACAAGCCTCCCCCAGTGTGTTTTGGCTACCTGGGAGACAAGTTCATAATCTGCCAGCAGCTGCTCTCATTGCTGCAATCCTTGACGCTGAGATTGGCCACACTAAAATGGTGTAATAACTGTAGGCCAATATTTTTTATGTATAAAATGGTGTCATTGCTGGTAGCGGCCAGGAACTCATTGAGAAAAGTGCAGGAGAAACAAAGGGCCTTTTGTGGCGGGATGAGCTGTTTTTGTTTCCTGCACGGAGGCCGCTAGTAGCACCATTTCACAGTGTGCCTGTCTCTGTGGCTGCAGGCCAAGTTGCCTGTAACTGCGAATCGACAAACAAACTGCTTTGTAACACTGAGCACGGCGCAATTCCGGCAGTGCCAAGTAGTGATTTAGGCACCAGTCTTATCAGCAGAAAGCTCAGGCGCTCAATGTGAGTTCCTTCACAGGCCATCCTGTTGGATTAAAATATAAAAAATAAAGTGCAAACTCTGTAACTTGCCTTAGATAAGAGTGCTTTGTTGAGGAAAGAGGCCAGACCAACGGATACACAAACTGTGCAAATCTGGACCACTTTCCTCTATTGACCTCCTGACATCAGTCTGTTGCCTCCTTTTTCATTTTTAGTTTCACTGAACTGCACGCTTGTGTATCCGTGGTCGGGTCTGTAGGTTTTATCAGGTGCCTCGCTGTACGATAAGTGGTGGTGGTCGTGATTCAAGGCAGAGTGAGCGCTCCCCCCAGCCCCCCCCCCCCCCTCCATTGGGGCAGGAAGTGGGAGGAAGGTGCTGACGTGCCCGAGCTGCACAATTGCGGCCCTTGGCTGCGGATAAGCAGGGCCTCTGTTGCGGGGGCTCTGCCTGCCTGCCTGCCGAGGAGGACCCCCTCTGCTAGCGCTCTGCTGCCACCCGGCCTGGCACAGCTCCGCAGCTCCTGCTGGAACGCCTCCAGCTGGAGGGCGGGACAGCGTATACAATGCAACTTGCCAGCCCCCAAATCCAACGATGGGCAGGTGAATAAGAAGCCAGCGAGAGCTGCAGGAGGCAGAATACACACAGACATGCCTATACACCACCCTTCTCTCTATTGGATAGAGTAGGTAACCAAGTGTATGACAAAGTTGTGTGCTAAGTACCAGACACAGCTGGAAAATGCAGGGCTACACAATGTGCATCTTCATGGGATCCACATTATATAGTATTTCTTTTCAGCAATGACAGCATTTTCTCTGTGTAATTCTCTCTGTGCGTACAGGGGAGGGGAGTACAGTGTCTGTGAAAGTGCATGCAAATTTGTGTTAGGTACACACATTTCCACAGCTTTACCTATCAACAGTTTATTTAGCTGAAACCCTTGGCTAAGGTGAACTACAGGGTTAAGTAGAAATGTGAGGGACACCAATTTGGAGTTCTGTGTGTTTTTCCTTTATCAGTAATGTCAGCCATGCGAGAGTCAATATGGAATTGTTTTAGCTTGACAGAACGTACCATTTCAGAGCTAATGTACAGCAGGATGAAACAACCTCACTGCTCCTGTGTCCTTTGAGCGAGTAATACTAAACAGGGGGTGTGGGATATTGCAGCAATAGAAGGATAAGACAGCAAGGTTAATTATCAAACGAAAGTTAATTATCAACTTTGCATTAAAAAAGAGATTATAATGAAACAGCATATCAGCCAGAGGATGTAGCCATGTCTACATATCATGTGTAAAATCTTGAAAACACCCACATCCAACACCCTGTCATCATACTGCCAAGGACACAGGTTCATCTCATCCTTGTTTGGGTCAAACAACACAACCCAGGAAGGAGTCCCAAGAAGGGTCAGATAGCTGACTCACCCTGACGCCCCCTCTCTGAAGAGAGTGAATTTGAATGTTGGTCATCCTTTCTGTCCCAACTGGAAACAAGAAAGGTGCAAAATGTAGTTTTAAATTAACTTACTTATAACTCCACATGTATTGCATCACGTACATGTCCGGCAGGTGGTCAGTGATCCTGCAGAAGATCACTTTAGTAGCACTGGCTCCCCCATCATCACGTAAAGAATGTAAATGACTCCAAAAGAGTTAAATACCACAAAATGAACTGTAAAGAGAGGCCCACTGAGCCGTTGAGTTGCGAAGGGCCAAGTCACACTTTCGTGTTGTGTCAGCATGAGGGTCTCTGAGCAATATGATTCAAACCTTGCATTTCAGCTAAATTAGATAACCAACTTTTCAGTACTTTACACTTCTGTAGAGCAGGGAATTGTTACTGTATGAATTCAAGGTAAGTATTTTGAACAGGGGTACTACAGAAGAATCAGGACTTTAAACCTAACTTCTTTAGACTGAAAGACTGCAATTGCAGAATAAAAACAAGGATGAATATTCTTTAATACACTGCAATTGGTAATAAAGCTCATCTGCAGAATCATAAATTAACACTGAAAAAACTGGTGAAGAATGTCAGAGAAATCATCAGAAAATTAAATAAAATCTTGCCAAACTCCAATTCAACAAGACATATTTAAGTGGTATTTAAACGATGAAACACAGAAAACAAAATCTTTTGTGATACAACTACTTGTTCACACAGACATTTAAATTTAGGGCTTGTACTTTACTTGCTGCCATCCCAATCAGGCTGACACACAAATGAAATTAAACTTTAGGAAGAATTATTTCAGAGAAGTTAAGAGAATTCAGTTTGAGGTTCTCATGGTATGCTCGGGTGTGTAAATGACCACCCAGGTCTAGACTGCCATGTTAGGTTAGGTGCAAACTTGGTACAAGTCACTGCAAAAGCCCTATACCCAAAATAAATTCTTTCTTTCTTTCAGTAAATAACCGTAACTATGACACTTGCTAATATCTTGCACAGTAATCCTGGATAATGTGACTGATTATTCTGACTGATCTAAACTTGCCTGGACTTTGGATTCATCCTTTCATCGCCCGGCTGTAATCAAATCAGTGGCATTTTCTCTCATCTTGATTTTTATAAAGTCGCTTTTTATGCTCAAACAGTAACTCAGTGTTGTTGGCCTTGTGTGAAGTTCAAGGTTTTAACACATTTCCCCAAATTTGTCATAGGCACACAGTAACAGAGCCAAGCTTGTTCTCGCAGCTCTTCTCACCTTCATCCGAGTTATTCAGTGCATCTCTCTTTTTGTACACAGTAGGTACGTAACCACGATTTGCATTTACTTGTATGCATTTATTCATTCAGCTAACATTTTTTTCAAAGTGATGGACAACATTAAGGTGCTTACAATGAATTGCTCATTTATACAGCTAGGCAATTCTTCTACTGGAACATATGAGGGTCAGTTCAGGGAAGGTGAGTTTCAAATCTTGGACCTTCAAATCTAAACCTAAATAAGCTACGATTATTAATTACTATGCCAGCTGCTGACCCTTTCTTGACTTTGTTGCTGCATTCATATTAAAATTCATGCAAGGTGCTGCTGATTGTTCGCTGACACAATACAACAGCATACAGTAAAGGGGATAACGTTTTCGTAAATCTTAAGGATGGTCTGCATGTCTGCAGGATAAGTAAGGTGCAGCACTCAGGGTTTAAAGTTGGTGAGCTCTGTGTTTAATTTATTGTGGTCCAACATCACTGCAGGACTTCACAACGAGAGCTCAGCATTTCAGCACATCCGAGTTTCCACTGGCTGCTTGAGAGCATGTGCTGAGCTTGTCCAGGGTTTTGCTTTCAGAGTCTTTGGGTTTGGGTTTGGACATTCCGCTGACCTCCCAAGAGACACCCTTAATTGTTCTACTGGCAGGAGTTTCCTTAGGAATTAGTTGTCTGCAGGAACAAAAGCCCTTGAGAAATAGATCCTACAACTTACTATTGCTAACCCCTCTGGGCTTTAGCAGAAATAGAGGCAGCCATGCCAGCGAAGTTGCTCGACTTTTAACCTTAAACATTTAACGAGCGCATATTTTGCTACAGTTGTGTGACGCGAGCAGAGGAGATTTTGACGGGCGATGTGCGCTGAGTCTTGAGGCGGAAGGAACCGTTCTTTCTGCTCTCAGCCGGGAGGAGGAGGAGGAGGAGGAGGAGGAGAGGAGGGCGGAGTAATACGGCGTTTCTTTTTGAGTTCTGACCTGCGCTAAAGTGGAGAAAAGTTTCCCAAGTTGTCCGGGTGTTTCGAGACACACCGCCGCTGCCTTCGAGCTGCGGATTAAATTTATACATATATTTTACGGGGCTGGACTATTTTCATTTATCCGCCTTTGCAAAGATTTTAAAGAAAAGCTTTATTTAACCAACTTTATGTCTCTGTGTCATGGCAGCGTGATTTCTTGGAACTTTGACCATTGTATGAATTTTTAATGGATGAATTATTATTAACACTTTGAAAAGAAGCGTCGGAAAAAGAAATCCCACAAGGATGGGGAATTACAGTATTTGGATATTTTTGTGGATTGTAACCCGTGTCCAGTATTGCGAAGGTAAACTGAATTCACATTCATTAGCTGCAACAAGTTGTTGAAATGCAAGAGGAGTTGTCATGATAATTTTTTACATGCGGATGCAACAGTGTTTTCTAAACTGTGTCTTATTTTGACTTTGTTCTACTGATACTTTTGACTGGCTAATTGATAAGTTGAGCAAACTGATAAGTTGCCGGCTTTGCCGCTCCTGACTTGTTTTATGCTTTAAATTCCGACAGATGACAGAACACGTTACGCTCGAATAGCTGTTTGTCTTTTAACTTTAAACAAGGTCGCCGACAAATATATGCACGCAGTAAAATTTTAAATGTGCAAAGCCGATTTCTGACCACTATGCATAAAGGTTCAATGTCTTATTTAAATGAGAAGGAGTTTATGTGCTGGTTTACAGTTTTACGTGCTCTTTGGTTTTACTGGAAACGTCAAAGTGCTGAATAATTAGTTATAGTCTTGAAACTCTTCTGGTTTCGCGTGCTCGTGTCCGATCGCGCTCGAGCCGCTGTTCCGCAGGGGGGATTTGGCTTTCCAGGTGACACCGCGGGGTGGTGGTCCACGAACTGGAGTTCTGAAAAGCAGAGCACCACCACCGTGAGAAAGTCATTAAGCGGCATCGGATGGCGGGCATTCCTGCCGGCGTCTCGCGGGTCACACCGAGGGAAAGGAATGCGCGCCATCCGCTGTGCGCGTTCAACAAGCTGCGCTCGCCCGTCGCCTCTGTGCGCGCATCCTTTGCGTTCGCCGCGCGCCTGTCAGGTTTATCCGGGGCGCAACTTCGGAGGTTCTGGATTTGAATGCGTGTGGGGTGGCTGGGGGGTTGGGGTGCTGCTGGGGCGCGAACCCTTTCATGGGGGCTGGGTGGGAGTTTGTGTGTGCCCGAGAGAGGGGGGGGGGGGTTGGGGGCGGTGAGCCATATACCCCCATCCTTTTCTACGAACAAAGAGCTTTTAACAATTGAACTTTGTTTTTAGAAGGGGGATGGGGAGAAGGGGTAATGAGTGCGAGAATATTATTTAAAATTCTAGAATAATTGATTGTCCCATGGATGCGCTTCTGTTAAAAGTCACACTCTTGCCGCTGAGTGCTCGCGTCTGTCAAATTGGGGATGTAAAAAATGTTACGATTTCAAGTGATCGGACTTTGAACTCAGTTCCTTGCTTCTTTCTGAACACATATCAAAACTGAACACGTTTTCGCCACAACGGTTGTTAAAGATGAGCAGCTTTTTCAGAAAAATCGGAACTACAAACCGAGTAGCCTTGAGAGCATCCCATCCGAGGCTTTGACTGCAGTGTGAAATTTAAAAGCAAGCAGCGTTTGAACACTTGGATTAAAATAATAATTAATCAGGCTGTCATAATTCGTGCGTATTACAGCGCACGGCCAGGGGGTAGCGCAGTGGTTCAAGACGTCGCCTTCCACCTTGACCTATATTGCATCCCGTTCCTGCATTTGGCCTGAGCAACGTTATTCGGTTGTATAAATATAACGAGGAGCTTTAGCGTACAACATTAGGGTCTAAGTTTCTTAAAAGTATGAGACGATGTTAGAGGATTTGGATAGCACCGATTTAAATTCCACTGTATCGCCAAGTGCCCGTATAATAAGCAGTTTTGCGTAAAGCGAGAATAAATAAGCTTTGTATTCAGTAGGACCCATGTAAGATGCGTCAGCCTTGATGTGGAAAATGATACTTGTGTAGGATAGGAGTTTCAACAAGGAAAAGTTGCGTAACCACGAAAATCCTAAGAGCAGAAGTACTTTGGACGGCGTGACAAAAAGTTGCTGGCTTGTTGAACTGTCCTCTTCCGACGGCAGACAATCTCCTCACACTCACACTGTCTCCCTTGTTGTTTTGCGCAGGTGTGCGCTGCGTGGACACCCACCAGCCGTGTGAGAATGGAGGAATGTGCCTGGAGTCCCGATGCGTGTAAGTGTCCCCCTCGAGACCTTTATTTGAATACACACCACAGTGACGGAACTCAAAATGATGGACTATTCCAGAACTTTTGGGGTTTAGGTGGAAGGATTGACGAATTTAAGCGTCATCCCCAAAACTGCAACGTGAGGACGAGGGTGTGCGACGTTTCAGGCATTGATAAGCGCCTGGGGGGGTTGGGGGTCACAGGGACTCTTAGTTTTATCAGACGCTTATCGCCAAACGTTTGTTTCAAGTTTCCGTCTGTTTTAAGTCTCGGCACCGTCGCTTGACTACTTGAGTGAAGTGGGCGGCGCATTAATGGAACCGCTAAACACAATTTTGCAATCGCTTCACGCGCCGCACTGAATACCCCCCGTGGCACCTGCGAAAGAATAGTCGCGCAGCCTCGGCTCCTGCCAACCAGGTGCCGTATACGGGGCTCTTTGGCTGGGCTGCATTGAATAGCAATTGCTTAGCGCCTCTCGCCGTCACTAACACAGATTCCAGTGTCGTCATATTACTATGTGGCGCAAGCCAAGGGCTATTTACTCTGCTCCCCCGCCTCGCCGCTGTCTGTGTTTGTTACCCGGCACTCCAACCATTACTCTGGGCATCAGACCTTTTCCCCAGTGGAAACAAACGTGGGAAACGATTTTCCTAGTTACATATAAGTACACGATGGGGCCATCAGTTTATTTACTGTTGGGCAGAGGAATGGCCAAACGTCCTCGCGGTTGAAATGGAAGGCACACCGCCCCCGGGGGGCCGTGGTTTAGAGTTCTGCAGAACAAAAGCGCTCCCTTGCAGCAGTTCTGCTCTTTGTCTGACAGCACATTACTGCACCAAAGGCTCTGCTGTGGCAGCTTTTATTACTTTATGGGTTGTGACCACTCCTTTATCCGAGCGCAGGGGTCAGAGTTGTAAAAAAGCAGACGGTTCATCGGTCTTCCAACCATCGTTATATCTGTGAAAAACGAATAAACTGTCAATGTTTTGACTATTAGGCGCAAGCGGACAATAGTCAGTGTTTTATATCGGAAAAGGGTTCCTCATACCTCGATGATTCACAGTGTACAGTATTTATGGTGTATTGCAGCCCCTTCCAGTTTCCTTCAGTAAAGCTTATATATTTGTGGGTGGAAGTTAATAAGGAATAAACTTACTTCAAATCGGACATCGTGTCAGTTTGCTCAGGTGGAAACACAATACCGCTAAAGGTTTTTCTAACTGTTATTAATAGACTTTTAGTTATGTAGGTATTCAGTTCCTTCAGCCTGTGGTTCCAGCAGCAGCAGATGTTAGGGCGACAAAGGGGGGGGGGGCACTCGGTCAGCTCTACTTGCGTGTGGTTGTGGTTAAAGGCCTCGGCACAGGGAAGCGCTATAGCAGAGAGGTCTCCCAAGACCAACTTCTGACCTCAGGATTTGTCACAGGGGCTCAAAGGGTTAAATCCCTGTGCTCCGCATTCCTGTCCTGCAGATAAAACCAGACTATTTTGTGTTTGTGCGCTGCGACCAAGCTGGCCCACGCAGCCGGATGCTGGGGGGATTACTCGGATGTGTGGGCAGGGAAGAGTGTCCCTCTGACCAGCTGTTACCCCCCCCCCCACGCAGGCACACGCACACACACACAGACACACACACACACAGACACACACACACACACTTGATAACACATGATAACAGTGCTAACATTGCTAAAATTCAGTTATCATAACAAATAGTAAAGAAGATAGATGAGTGCGAACTGGCCTGCAGACACGCTCGCAGCTGCTGGATCTGTTTTGCTTCCTGCTAAACGGAGACAGTCTTTGTGGCACTAAGGTGTTGTGTGGAGGCTCTCCAACAGAGACCCTCAGCAAAGGAGCATTCATCTGTGCCACCCAATGTGTTCCAAATACCCGGCAGAGGAAACATTAACCCACACGCACACCTCAGGCCCCCAAGGCACGATATAAACACTGAAACACTGCACTGTCACGAAACGCCCGGGGTGTCTGTCAATCTTTAATCAAAGCTAATCAACCTTGGCTCCACACCACCAATCTAGCTGATATGTTAACTAAGTTTTTTTAGCCACAAATTTCCTTTGGGTCCTGCACTCAACTGCCATGCTCACTGAGCATGGTCTACCTGTCCTTGTGTTTCCATAGCAGCAATGTAGTTTTGTTTTCACCTACTCTCTAGTGCTGTCATGTCTTGTGTCTGACCCACCACATTAATGTCCCATTTGGCCAAGTGAGTGGGGGCATGCTGAGCCTGACAAGGGACGTGCTACCATTGTTGAGAAGAGAAGGGAGTTTCAAAAGGAACGAGACATGAAATATTTCTTCACAGTGTGCAGTAAAATGACCACAGGCCCGCTCAGGGCTATTGTGGCAGGAAAGTGGTTGGACCTGTTCGAGAGAGAGGACAAGAGTGTAACCAAAGTCCTCCCAGAGCAAAAAACAGGCTTTTTTCACCAGAAATC
This sequence comes from Arapaima gigas, assembly GCA_900497675.1. NCBI lineage: Eukaryota > Metazoa > Chordata > Actinopteri > Osteoglossiformes > Osteoglossidae > Arapaima > Arapaima gigas. The sequence goes on along the minus strand of UFQX01000576.1, from coordinate 154,778 downwards.
TGCTTGTAACAGGGCACCAGTGGTCACAAAGGGGAGGTCATAGAGAGGAGCTGCCAAAAGGGCAGGTCAGAGAGGCAGACAAAGGAGGAGAAAAACAGGTATTACTGAGAGGGGAGGCAGGGTGACGTGCAAGAGATGTTAAAATGGGACAAAGTGATTTTACATTTTGAGGCGAAAATGCCAAGGGGGAATTGTAGTAATACTAGACAGGGAAGGGTGATGTTGTGCACTCAGGATGTTGTATAAGTGCCATGTACAGTGCTAGAGACCCTCTCCTAGCTTCAGTTTGTACCACCCTGGAGAAATGGGGCACAAAGCATTACTACTCCATATACTTTTTTGCCACCCAGAGCTGGAGAACAGTGAACTGGGTCCAGTGCTTAGGTTTCCTGTTGCTTCTCTCCAGCTTTCTCCTTATTGCTAGAATTCTGATCCATATGAAATTCCACTGTCACATTGAGATTTCCCAATTTGAGGGGACATGGTCTTCATGGGGAGTTGGGGGAGGAGACTGTCAGCTCCTCAATGGGTGTTCAGTCACCCTAGCCTGGAATGTGGTGCTTTTCTCCAGTTAGTCTTCATTTATAAATCCACCCCCAGCACAGGCAAACCCAGCTGTAGACAGTTTTAATAGTGAAGGGGGTCGCAAATCTCTAGTGAGCCACAGTATAATCTACCAAGAGGGGCCATCAGCCCTGTTTCGTTGGAGTTCTGAATAACTCAGCTGTAACTGCTGTTTTGGCTGAATGTGTTGCATGATGCAGATCACTTTAAATTAATCATTCTTTTCTGCTGCATAAAACTGAATTAAATTTGAGAAAACCATTACATGTGCATTCAGGCAAAAAAAATGAATTCATTATATTTGCTCATTTATGAAGTTGAAATAGAGCCAAATATATTAGTATTTTTTATATTAGATTTATCTGTTGTTTAGGAAATCTTTTCAGCAAAATTATTTATTGCTTGTTGATTAACTGGAAGAATTAACATAATATATTTTAAGGAGCAGTAACATTTAGAAACATCTATTTGCACTTTCATCATGAAGTTAATTATTAATCCATTAAAAGCCAGAAAGTCAGTTATCTACTACTTACTGCATTTTGTGAAAAACCAAAACAAGAGTAAGTAATTTATAACTACCATTTATATGGACACTATTTATAAGAAAATACCACCAAACTCTGCAGCACCTGATATAGAACAATTAAAAAACCAGCACGGCTACAACTCCAGCTCATGTCAGCTTGTATTTTAAGTTTTCTACCCCACAGATGCACGTGAGAAACCTCTGAAAAACAGTAAATATAACCAGTGTACTTCCAATCTCACACAGATTAATGTGATGCCCTTGGCGATAAGTCACAGAGGAGAGAGCAGAAAAATTTGGGGTCCTGTTACTGACATGTTTATAGGAGTACATTTAAAACTGATTTGCTTCTGTGAGCGTGGCTTCTCAAAGCAGATCTTAAAAGTAAAAGTTGAGTTGAGTGCCAGCTTTAATGTTGAACAGGATGGTTTTCAGGAAGATATTTCAGGGTGGATAAGAGCTGCTGCATGTGCACTGAGGAGCTCAGATGCAGATGCAGGCAAGGCTCAAAGCAGGCTGGTACAGCTGCCTTGTGAAAAAAGTGAGAACAGGTGAGATCAGAAGCTGCAAAGCACAGGTGTGTTGTAGCTGCCAGTCCAATGAGAGAAGAGCACATTTACGAACAGGTCTTGTCATCTTTATTTACAAAATTTTAAAAATCACTTTATCCTTTTGATTGGGATTGTAGTTATTGGTGTTTCCTAGATGGTGCTGCCAAGACAAAACCACACCGGTAATACAGCAAACAGGAAAAATAGTGAAATGTATCACTTCAGCAAATATGACACCAAAACGCTATGAATAGAGTTTTAAGAAGTCAAGATTTGCAACTTGATTGAAAAATTCTTTCATGTCTTCCATGACTGTTCTTTTTTCTGGTGGTGAAAATTTGGTGTAAATGCAGGAGGCTATTAAGCAAAGTATTAGCACTGCTTCCTGTTCTTCTTATTTCCATGTCAAAGTGGAGTGCCCTGGTAAAATCAGCAGCCTTTTGACTGCAGTTACAAACCCTTTTAAGATTAGCGTTCACTGGCTTGGTGAGGAACCACTGGGCGTAGCTGATAAAGAGTGACTGAGCACAGAGATTGGAATGGGAGCTCTTCTGGAGCTCTAGGGGGGTGGCCCTGTGTGGGGGAGTGTGGGTCTGGGAGCTTGATAATTAGGCAGATTGAGAGGATGTCATTCAGATCTAGGGGTATGTTGGTGGGGGGGTTAGACAGCTGGTGGATGTTGTGATGGTAATCCTGCAGAGTCAGCCTTCACAAAGGAGGAGTTGGAGGGCCAGGTGCTGGCATTGAGGGGCCGACTGCTCCACGCAGGGAGCGGCGAGGGCAACTAGTGGGTCTCAGGGGTCTTTCTGGTGCTCGCAGTTTTGGAGACTGTGGATCTACCTTTGTCTGTATGTCCTTGTCCTCAAAAGACAAAGAGAGGAACAAGCAACAGAGCTGTTGCAGTACTCAGCTACTAAAGGAGCCTGTTTTCCAGAGTCCTTGGTACTGGAGTATGTACTGGAGTATGAGTCCTTCTCAAGCCTCACTGGTGGATTACTGGAATGCCGTTCTCTCTACCAAGCTTGTCCAGCACAGTATGAATCCATCACTTCAGCCTCACTGCTGAGGCACAGGTCCACGTTCATCACTGGAATAGAATAGTCTTTCATAGGTGACTGCTGAAGCCGGCTTCTTCAAAACCAGAGAGTATGGTTGTGGGCAGTCTTTATCCAGCTTCTCAAATGGAGAGCACACACTGAGACATTTTGCACACAAACATACAAGCTCGACAGATCACATGTGCTTAGTTGAGATCAGTATGGGCTGGATAAAGTACTGTCTGTTGTCAATTAGGGCAACATCCTTCTGCTTGCAAGTTATTGACCACTTTATTTCTCTTCTGTCATCTCAAGAATGCATTTGAAATTTTCAGGTAGAAGATGCTCATAATGTCAAGGTTTTATTTAAATGAGGGGGCATGGCAGGGGAGGTGCTTGTGAGGGCATCCTGGCTGTCAGGTGGGTGACCTGCAGATGCTGGGATGACGTGGTCCATCTTGAGCTTTGCGTCACTGGCTTGCTTTTGAGACGACAGTCACGCTGATGTGGCTCAAATGGCTTTGATCACACTAGTTTTATGCTGAGAATCAGCCATGTTACGTCCGTACCCACTGCAGATACTGTATGTGTTGTATCATCAGATATACATTCCCATGCACTGTTGGGTTCCTATGATTGGACTGTGGGAAACATGGTTCCCAGGCTCTGTCACAGGAAGTGACTTTGACCCCTTTCTCTGATAAATTCATTCTCATGGCCTCTCACTGATGTGCCCATTACAGGGGTATATAGACACAACTCAGTGTCCTGCGGTTGCTCACATTACTCACACTACAGCAAAGGCATGAAGGCACAGATGCGTAGATTTTATATCCTCATGTTTATGCATGAAAACCAGTCCCAAAAGAAAATGCAAAGTTGGCTCTTACTGGGACACCAAAAGTGATTAAAAATAAATACATTTTGTGACACTTTACAGCTTCCATCAGTTTAATTCCAAGGAACATTTGCAGGCCTCTGTCCTTTTTACAGTGTTTGTGAGCATGCCTCCTCAAACCAGGTTTTAGACCACATCACTGCCCTCAGCTCCCTGGTCATCATCTCCAGAAAAAAGCATCTAAGAAAAAATGTGAAGGTAATTACCACTGACAGTCTGGGAGCTTCCATGAACAGTCCAAGGAAGAGAATTCTCCATTACTGGTTCATCAAATTGAATTTTTTTCTGTCTTTGCCCTTTGATTCTTACTTTTTTGTGAGGGGGGACTGTTCAAGTTGGGTGGTTTGAGAGAGAACTGCTAAACAGGCAGAAGTCAAATTATTTTTCTTTAGGTCACTTTTAGTTATTGTGCATTCAAATTTGAAATGAGCTCGGGATCTAGAGGACATGAGAACCGTTGTTTCTCCGCCTGCTAGGGCAGGAATGTTATCCTCGGGTCTGTCACAAAGTGAATAAGAAACTGACAAGGGCTATAAGCAAGACTTTGTGTAATAACAGCAGATTCCTGCTCACTAGGATGCCAAAGTGTTTTTCTGGGCAAAAATACAGAAGAAGGGGATATGGTCAGGAAAGAGAAAGGTAGTGTGCCAGAGGGGAACCATGAGGAATAATGATAGCATTAGCAAGCAGTGGAGTGGCATATCCTACGCATTGAGATGAGCCCTTCACCTTACCTTCCCTGAAAATGTTTAACCTGGCTTTGAGTAGATTCCAGGCTCAATTTCCAGATGGATTTCTTACTCTTCCATCTCCCCAGAGGTCAGCACAATGTCAGCTGTTGGGGTTTGGAGATGGAGAGCTCTGAGGCCTGCCTTAGAAATGTCTCCTACTCTGAAACACATGGGATGAGGTTTGTGGGCTGTGGTCAGCCTTGGACCAGGTTTCAGCTGTTCTCTGAATGGTTTATGAGAAATTCAGTTTGCAAGCCTGTTCTCAAAGAAAAGAGTGGGGGAACTCTAATCTTCTTCTTGGTACCTTCTACCCTCCATCACAGAGAAGAGAGTCCTCTGTCCTCTTGTAAGGCCATTACACCGCAATACAGAAACTTTTCTCAGAGCCACCACTGTCAGAGAAGCACAGTCCCTCAAGGAATTTTTCTGTTTGCCTTTGCATTAAAACTCTCTCACCCTGTTTTACTGTGGTAGACACATTTTACAGTAAGGAGTTTTCCCATCTTTGTGCTCATGTAGTTAACATTCATGCCATGGGTGAGCACTAGATATCCCCTAGTGGGGATTTCAATGCCTCTATTGTCTCTCAGTGGCCATTGTTAGTCAATGGAGGCTGTGGGTTTTAAACAAGAAACCCACAATAATGTAACACTGGAAATTTCTTTCCTTTTATTCAGTTTCAGTTGGACAGTGTAGGATACTATATTTAAGTACTGGAGGGAGAAAACTGACTCTTTTTAAGTACTCAGAGTGTCTTCATGGGACCCCCCTACTCCTCAACACTGGGTTACCGTTGCCACAGCAACAGCTGAAGCCTGTCGGTCGGTGAGAGACTGGGTCCTGAGAGCTAGTCTGTTTGGTACACTGCACCCCCTTCTCACACACAATGGGCTTCTGACTACTTCAGCTCTTTTATTTGAACCACAAAACCTCCCCTGCCCCCACTATGGCTTCTCTGGGTGGTTGGGGGAGGGCATAGTGTCTCTAAGGCATCGTTGGCCCTCTCACGAAGGCAGTGGGCCGACAGGGGAGGCCAGGCCCTGTGATGGGCTTTTCTCTTTCCCACCCTGACTGACTTCATTAAGAAGTTTTTCTCAGCCACACAAGTTCAGCGGCAAGTAAAATGTGCATTTGGGATTATTCTTGGGGGTGTTTGATGGCTTTTTATCAGTGGTGTGGGCAGCTTCACTGAGCCATACCCTCAAAGTAGGCCCTGGTTCACTCCCATGTCTCCTGGATCCCATTGGAAGGTAGCAGTATGTTTCAACTACCACTCACCAAGGGATGTGGTACATGACCTCTAGTTAATTGTGTGTCTTAGTGTGTGCAATGCCAGGGTAACATTACCTGCTCTGTGACCCCAGCAGAGGAAACCGAGCATTAGGTTACAGAGGCATCAACAAAAGTGTGGAGACCTGCCATATAAATCATGTCACCAGCTCAAGCAGATGTCATACTACATGTACAGATTCAACAGACATTCTTTACAGATTCTGACTACTTCTGACAAGATGCTATTGGAATTTGTCTCAGGGTTACTGACAAACTTAGCCAGTGTAATTTCAGTCAGAAAAGACTGTGAAATAGAGAATCCTCAGTAAGTCTTTTTTGTATGGTATCATGACGTGCTCTGTGATTCTTCTACTGAGCTACAGATATATTTAATTACACATACAGGTGGCACTGATCCTGCTAGTGCCCTTGGTCTGCTGGTGTCCCAGTCAAAACAGAAACTCTGAAAAAACCGTACCAAAATTACCTTAAGTGGAATGAATTCTTTGTCATTGGTAATGAACTGTGGCAGAGTAATGGACTTGAGCTACGGCCATACAGCTCTCCTTTTCCTATGTCTTAAAGAATAGCACTATTGTTACCCCTCCTTCCCTCAACACCCCCTTACCCTTACCCTCCAGGCGGCAGCAGCCAGACAGCCTCAACCCTGCTGACAGATGCAGACAGATGTTTTGCTGCAGCTGTCGGGTTCATCTACTATGTTGTGACACATAGGCGTTACTATCCACCCCACCCCTACCCCCTGTTGTCTGGGCCATCACTTTTCTCCTTAGTCTTTGGGGTCAAAGGTCAGGTGTCACACCTCTTCAGCACAGCTCACTTCACCTGCTGCAGAAGATGACCAGTGCAGCCAAAAGCAGCCTCTCTGATTCAGGTCAGCCCCTCAGCCATGTTTCCAAGTGGCACATTTGTGACCATGGACCGGGCAAGCAGGCTCTTCATTTGTGTGTGGCCTAATGCCTCCTCCCTCTTGTGAAGCAATGAGGGCAGGATAGTAAGCCCAGTTTTAGGCCTCCTCCAAATAAGTAACAATCTGGTCCTGTTCCACTGAAATGGCTTAGGCACTGTGTGATTAGGAACAGTGTGGTAGCCATAGCCAAGAAACTGACAAAAGCATGTGTTTTGGCTACAGTGTTCTTTGTGTTTTTAGAGTGACACAAAGGGCCTTTCCAGTGGGTGAGAAGCAGGTTGGTGCTTCTTAAAGGAGAACTGTGTCTCCATTAGAAGATCTGTATTAATACTGTAAATAAAAATATTTTAAAATATAAATGCAAATAAGCCTTAATGCAAATGCTTCTGCTCTTGAAGAATCTTGAATTCATATAGCCTTGTGTCCCTCAGAATACAAACAGTTTTTTTAGTATTTCTAGAAGCAAAGCAATGAACATATCATCAATTGCTGTTGCACAATTTGCACCGTTCTGCTGAAACCAGTGTTAGTAACCAGGTCCTGGACTTCAAGTGATTAAAATAATAGTATATGACTGCATCAGTATACAGAATCACTAGTAGTATACACATATACAAACACATACACATAGATATACACCCAGACACGTGCATGTACTCACACTGCATATATGTGGTTAGATTATCAGCCAACTACTTCACAAGGAGATGGACCACATCATAAGACTAGAGTTTGCTTTGTACCAGTGCGCCCCCTAAGAACCCATCCCTTGTCCTGACCCCCCTCCTTCTTTTGTCCTGTGCCACTGAGTGATCCCCGAGATTCCAGACATAGTTAATTTGCTTCTAAATAAACCCAGCCAAGCCATGACAAATAGCCAAGGGGACAAGTAGGGAGGGGGTTGCCTTTCTTCTGTATGATTGGTGGGATGTCAGGCTTGCTCATTCGTCTGTGAAGTTGCTATGGTGACAGGGATCTGAGTGTTTTCAGAGCAGGAGACTAGGGATTACAGGAAATATGACATTCTCGGGCTAGCAGACCTCCATTCTCCCTAGTGCTCATCCTGACAGCTATTACCATTACAATCAGGCTGGTGACCTTTGGCATATGACCTCTCAACAGGGGGAAGAGAGGAAGAGTCTGCAGGGCACAGGTGTGGCTTAGCAGCTAAAGGAAACTAAGGAGTTTCTTCTTTTTACAGCTTCCAGTATAGTTTTGCCCAAGTCAAGTAGCTTTGCTCTGTTGACTGCTGATCTTGTCCAAATTTAGTTTTCAACTGAGAAAGTATCAATCCAGGGAAAGGCAGAGTCAGGGTGTGTTGTAGACAAATGGTCTATGCATCTATGTATTTTTTGGAGAAAAACAAACTTTTCATTTTTTTAAAACGAGGAAGTATTCCAGAGTTGCTGTCCATCTCCACAAGAGTCTATCGCTATTCTGTTGGTGTGCAAAAAATGAATTCCAAGTTAGCACTCACAAGCAAAAGCTCCAAAAAGCAGCACACAGGGGATACTTTGAATGGTCCTAGCACACCATAGGCATGGAAAGCAGACATGTATTACTTGGGATGGGTTCACCTCTCTTCATTTCCTCAGTTTGACTTTGATGCAGCAGGATCTCTGTGCTTCTGTCATCATTTAGTCTTCCAGAACCATTTTCAAGTTCAAGCCTCTGTGGCTGGCTGCCTTGCTTTGTGCCACTGGAAAAGTATTTCCTACAACCCTGGGAATCCATGTATCCTTACTGTGGAGACCTGCAGAGTCTAGTGAGCCCATGCTGAGGGGTTTCTCGGGGAGATGGGGCCAAGAATAACCAATGAGTTGATCTTCATCTTCATCACTGTCTTCTTTGCGTTCATCTGCCAGACTTTCAGTTAATTAGTACCGATACAGCATTCTGACACAGGTTAAAGTTGTCATCTTGAGGTTTCAAACTGAGTACTTTGAGCTGTCCAAGGAAGGGAGGACTTCTTGTGTTTTTTAAATTGAGAAAAAGAGTTCGTCCTGGCCACACATGCAAAGGAGGAGAGCTAAAGTATAGGGGAAGGAGTAATGAGAGAGGAATGTGGATTGGCGTCAAGTGAGACTGAGTTTTTCCAGCTGGGAGAAGAACAAGTCTGTTTTGTTGAGGGGTAAGCGTGGGTGGTGCTCAACAGCTGTTTAAGATGAAGATGAGCGTGGCAGAAGCACGTTCTGTTGCTGAAGCTGGTTCTCTTAAAGCAGAAGCTTGATGTGGTTTTGCACTAGTACGCAACATCCACACCACGGCCACTGCGAATTATCCATTATCAATCTTAAGGTATAATTCCCAGTAACTAATCACAGCACCATTAACATAACCACCAATTCCTCCCTGGAAAACAATCATTTGCTTTTGATTCATATTCAGCAGGGAATGTGCTTTCACTAATATAAAAGGACAGTATGGTTCTTGAATGCTGTTTGTCAGGTGCCCTGTCAGGTTGTGTCTCTGCACTCCAATCATTGAAGCTCATTCAGCCTATTGCTCCCATTGAACTTATGTGTCCTCAGGTGTCGACTCGGTTTCATTGGACCGCTCTGTCAATATCAAGACCCATGTCACACCTCGCCCTGTCTCAACGGGGCTGCCTGCAAGAGCCAGGTGGTCAGCGGTCGCCCACAACACACCTGCATCTGCCAGCGAGGGTTCCGAGGTACTCAGGAGATACTGTCCACATGCTTGACATGATAACAGTTCACTAAAGATTAATGTTGTGCATTTACTAGCAAGTAAATTTGTTTTAAATCCTGCAATTCACAGGCCAGGACTGCTCCCTGATTGACGCTTGTGCCACCAGCCCATGTGCCAACGGCGGACGCTGCGTCAACTGGAACAACCGCTACAACTGTTCCTGTCCGCCGGGCTACCATGGCAAGACCTGTCACTTCGATATCGATGAATGTCAGAAGCCAGGCCAGTGCCTGCACGGGGGCGTGTGTATGAACACACTCGGCTCATACCGATGCCAGTGTACGGCCGGTTATACCGGGCGCTCCTGCGAGGTGTCTTCTTTACCCTGTGCCCCCTCCCAGTGCCTCAACGGAGGTACCTGCCGCCAGACTGGCGAGCGCAGCTACGAGTGCACCTGCCTGCCAGGTAGAAACACATGGTTACTCTTCTTATATGTGACACATGCACAGACACACATATCTCCCATCACCTACACGCACTCATGCACATACAAAGTCCCAGTTGACTACTCTCATTTTGCTGGTGTTGGTGTGATAGACTTTCCCATTCCATTTTCACTTCCTGTCTGGTATTAATAGCCTTACAATGTGGAGAAGGTGCAAAGGGGGCTGTGACTATGTAAACAGTAGGGGTTTATTTTATGGGACCTCCGACCTTTCTGTTGAGAACAGACAGGAAATGTATCCCAGTGGAGAGGAAGTAATTGAAACTTAAAAATGATTTTTAAACAAGCAGACGCCATAGGGAGCCCTTGAGTTGGGACTTATGCTCAGTGTATTTGTCAGGCCTGTCAGTGGTCATTGTGGGAAAACCTTTCTAACACTTAAACATTTTCCAAAACCCAAAATTCCCTATCTGGTAGAAAATGCACTATAAAAGGCAATGTAAAGAAAGGTGGATGGTAGATTGACTCTTTGTCTAAAGTGTCTAATGCAGCATTTTTCTTCTTTATGTCGCTCCTTCCTCTGCTCCACCTTTCCAAAATGTGCCTTGCCCTCATTCTGCGCACCAACTCTCTCCTTTTCCTGCACAATGGTTCTTAGGGTTTGTGGGACAGAATTGTGAGGTGAACGTGGACGACTGTCCAGGACACAAGTGCATGAATGGAGGGATCTGTGTCGATGGAGTCAACACATACAACTGCCAGTGCCTTCCAGAGTGGACAGGTATAGAGTGTGTGATTACCATTTGGTTACCTGTATTGGTTTTAGTGGTCATTGGCCTGTCTGGACTGTACTGTATTGTACACTCTGTACTGTGTGTTGACAGGTCAGTACTGTGCAGAGGATGTGAATGAATGCCTCATGCAACCCAATGCTTGTCACAATGGAGGAACCTGCTTTAACACCATCGGTGGCCACACCTGTGTGTGTGTGAATGGCTGGACCGGCGATGACTGTAGTGAAAATATTGACGACTGTGCTACTGCCGTCTGCTTCAATGGAGCCACTTGCCACGACCGCGTTGCATCTTTCTTCTGCGAGTGCCCTGTGGGCAAGACAGGTGACCCATTTGTCCCAGTCACAGTGACAACACTCCAGCAACACTACATGGACAAGAGTGAATTCTATAGCTACTGTAATAGTCCCCAGGGATGTTCAAATAAGAAGAACCTGACCAGGTGTGCTCTGTCTCTGTAGGTCTGCTTTGTCATCTGGATGATGCTTGTGTGAGCAACCCCTGCAATGAGGGTGCTGTTTGTGACACCAACCCCTTGAACGGACGTGCCATCTGTACTTGTCCGGCTGGCTTTGTAGGTGGAGCTTGCAACCAGGATATGGACGAGTGCTCTATTGGTATGTGACGTACATTTCCATGGTGTGTGTGTTTAGTTTGTGTCTTAACGGGTTTCCTGACTGTCCACTACTCTCTCTGTCCAGGTGCCAATCCTTGTGAACATTTTGGCAAATGTGTAAACACAGAGGGTTCCTTCTTGTGCCAGTGTGGGCGGGGCTACACTGGTCCACGCTGTGAGATAGACATCAATGAGTGCCTGTCCATGCCATGCCAAAATGATGCCACATGCTTGGACCGCATTGGAGAGTTCACCTGCATCTGCATGCCAGGTAGGCCACTATACCAACCACAAGCCACACGATTTAACCTTGATCTTGGGCTACTAAATGGGCCAACAACAAAACAGGTTCTCTTGTTCTTGGGGCTTCTCCATCATTTATGTGACAATCTGCTGTAGGGCAGTTCTTCGCAGGTCTCTTAAAAAGTCAGTGAGGCCATCCATTTTTTACACAAAACAGTACAAGTAAAAAGTGAAGTACTCACACATTTAAATTTAAACACTAGTTGCAGACCTAAGTAGCAAGAAGGCCGTTAACCACATATGGCTCATGCGTGGCCTGCGAGTGGGGAAAGCATTGCCTAGCCAGTGAACAGGCACAGGGTCTCTGGGGAGAGACAGGAGTGAGACGGATGGGTTGGGGGTGAGGGGGATGCTGGCATGTTGTGAATGCTAATGAGTGTGGGAATGGATCCTGGGACAAAAGCGCTCTTCTCCCTCTGAGTCGCAGGGCAAATGTGTCAATCGCTCATCTTCGTGGACCTCTTTCCTCAGGACTCAGGACCAGGAGTTCAAATCATGCCTCTGCATTTGAGTTCAAATAACATTTTCTGCATTAACTGAAGTATTTCACATATTTAAGTATGACTGCAAAGGACTTGAAGCACCCTTCCAGTAAAGGAAATCAGTATCATTCTGTTCAGAAGTTTGTAAACACTTTTCCACATTGCTGCCTTATGATTCCCTGGTGCTATAGGGACAAGTGTGCTTGACTTTACATGGCAGTGGTCTCACATGTAAACATGCCATGTTATTGTTCTTCAGTTGATAGTATAAAGGTTATTAGGTCATTAGGTTATTCTTAAACTAGACTAAATCGTAACTCATGCTTTGCTGTGTTTCTCAGGGTACACAGGCACATACTGTGAAGTGGATGTGGACGAGTGTGAGAGCAACCCCTGTGTGAATGACGGTATATGCAGAGACATGGTCAATGGCTTCACTTGCACCTGCCAGCCAGGTAAGGTCCCTGTTTCTTTCCTGAGACCACCAGAAAATACAGTCTACGAGATGGCAGCCAGTGTAGTGCTCAATCTCTCCCTAGCTGAGATCGGGTCCGATCTTGGGGGTACTAGAACAAACTAGTGCATAACAGACAGGCCCAGGAGGCCGTCTATCTGCGTGCTTGAACAAAGACACTATTATGTTCTACTCGCCTGCACCCCCACACCCCTCATCTCAGCCACAGCTCAGAAGAAATGATAGTCCACCATCCATGCCCCACCCCCCACTACCCCCACCAAAGTGCAGAGGAACAGCAGTCCTTCTAATGAGATTCTTTTCCAGCTCCCCAATTTACATCTGGGGCAGACAGCACCCGCGCCCCCCTTGCCTTGCCCCCCATCTAGCTATTGATCCTGTACAACCAGTGCAGGGTTGGGGTTGCCCCAAGAGACAGAATAAACAATCATTCTGTCCTCCCGTCAACCCCTTGTACCTCCCCCCACACAAATGTCAATAGAGACATTAATTTAGCCTAATACTTTAATCTAGCAATCATATTCTAGAACCTCAGACATTCCAGAGTACAGATCTGTACCAACCATCAAGAAACAGGCACTCTGTTCTGTCCCTCATGCAGTAGTGATGTAATAGGCAAAATGTTTGTCATTCTGTGCCCGATAAATATGTGTATTTATATTACAGGTTTCAGTGGTGTCATGTGTCAGATTGATATCGATGAGTGTGCCAGTACACCCTGTAAGAACGGAGCCAAGTGCTTCGACCGTCCAAATGGTTACGAGTGCCGCTGTGCTGAAGGTAGGATCCCGTGTGTGTGTGTGTGTGTGTGTGTGTGTGTGTGTGTTCATTCACTGTGAATATGCCGACCTTTGTCTGAAATTCATTCAGCCAGTGCTGCCCCCAACAGGCCACCACTATATTTTGCACGCACCTGTTGCAAATTGGATTATGCAGCTACTGATGTAACAACTGATCTGGAGGTCAGACAGGGTTTTCTGTGAATCTTTTAAAAGCTATCATTCAGGTGGGGGAGGAGACTGACAAATAACCCATACCCACCCCACCAAGCTCCACCTCAGAGACCCTGACATCTTACAGGGTCACTATGGTGATGCAGCTGCACTGGGAGGTTCCATAGGTCATCATTCTGACATCTGTTCCTCTGTTCCCCATAATACACATCCATATAGCTCTCATTCACTGACATGATGGGTGTGTAACCCTACTTCTGGAGCACCAGAAACCAGCTGGACAGCTGTATATATCATACTAGATCAACAGTTTCTTAAAGAAATGTACTGCCAACGATTACAGTGTCACTTAACCAAGGGTGAAGGAGAGAAGTAAGTTTATTGAAATGTGGGTTGTGCCTGGAAGTTTGGAAATTCACCCTGTCGGGCCGGATAATGAGAATGTATTTAAAACGCATAACCTCTGGAGGTCAAAGATTTCTTAGTTTGAATGTGAATATCTTCCACAACTATCTGTCTCAGGAATCTTTCACTGGTGGTTTGTGCATGCCTATCAGAAAATGTGTTTCAGTGCCTTAATATGTCTGTGTGTGCATTATATATATAAAATATGTTGGTCATGTGTGCCTAGCTGATGGAGGAAGGGCTGAGTGTGAAATGGGAGGCCAGTGGGCTGTCTTCACAAGGGGGGCCATCTGCCTAACCAGCCCTGTAGACTGTTTAGTATTCCACACAGCCCAGTTCCCCTCTGCCAAGGACGACCGTTGGAGGGGTCTGGCTGCGGTGCATTGTACCCGCACAGGAACGGTAACAAAAGCAGGGCTGTGAGCCTCCATTAAAGTGGAGGCCTCTAGCAGGGTCTGCCTGTATTGCAAGGCCCCACCCCTGAAGGCCAGAGGTCCCGCCCAGCTTTATGCATCTCTGGTAGTCATAGTGTAGCCATGGAAACTCTGCGATCTGAGACTGTGAGGCTTGGACCCTTTATCTGTGTGAACACAGAAGACAAAGGGGCTGTGGAAAATGAAGAACTCAATTCCTAAACTACGTTTTTTCTTTTTTAAACAAATGTGGAATTTTTGCCGAAATAAGGCTGTGATGGGACACGTTACTGATATCATTATGTCCTGGTGGACAGTTTGTAGCTTTTAGGAGCCTGTATAAAAAGCAAAAAGTGCACAACAGACTTGGGAATTGCATGGTATACACAACAAGTGGGTTACTCTTGTAAAAACAGTTTAAAGCTAACTGACACGTGAGCGTACAATGTTTCTGGTGTTTTCTGTATGGTTGACCCACTTACCAAATCTCTGCCACCACCATCTCTATTTTTTCACTTGTGCACAGGGTTTGAAGGCACACTGTGTGAGAGTAACATTGATAACTGTCAGCCGGATCCTTGTCACCATGGCACCTGTGTGGACGGCATTGCCAGCTACACATGTAACTGCGATCCGGGGTACACGGGCTACCGCTGTGAAAACCAGCTCAACGAGTGCCACAGCAACCCCTGCCAGAATGGGGGCAAATGTGTGGACTTGGTTAATAAGTACATCTGCCAGTGCCGACACGGGACGTCTGGTAAGTTCCCTTTAACCCTAAGTGCCCCAGAGCCTCCACGCTTCGATATGACACCCCCAGGCTGACCATTGTGCTGGTCCTTTTGATCGCTCAACTTTGGATCTAACTAGATTTTTCCACAGGCACCAACTGCGAGATCAACTTTGATGACTGTGCCAGCAATCCCTGCGACTATGGCATCTGCAAAGACGGCATCAACCGCTATGACTGTGTCTGCAAACCAGGCTTCACGGGTGAGTGGTGTATAGAAATATGTCAGGGACATTTCACATAGCACGGTTTTTTCAAACACACAAATGCACTTAAACATTTCTTGCATACAACACAGAGGAACAGTTATGCACTGAGATGATTTGGGAGAGACGCCTTTCCAGTTCCATCATGCACCATGTCTAAATAACATGAAATGGCAGCAAATTGTTCACACAGAATAATGGGGATGCCCCAGTTTACTCACCATACTCTGCTGCCCCCTTTAGGTCCTCTGTGCAGGGTGGAGATAGACGAGTGTGCCTCAAACCCGTGTCGGAATGGGGGGACGTGCGTAGATGAGGAGAATGGCTTTCACTGCCAGTGTCCAGAGGGTTTCCATGACCCGCTCTGCTACTCTGAGGTGGATGAGTGTAGTAGCAGCCCTTGTGTACATGGCACCTGCCGGGATGACCTGAATGGGTAGGTTGCTGTGTAAGCGCAATCCACCGGGTTCAAACCCATATCCGGTGGTGTCCCTTCTCCCCTGAATCTTAAATAAAGTTCTTAGTGGTATCTGTTGCTACCATGCTGAGAACTTGACACCCCCAATATTCAACAGGTATAAATGTGACTGTGAGCCTGGATGGGTGGGAATAAACTGTGATGTGGACCGCAATGACTGCCAGTCCAGTCCATGCCAGCATGGGGGCACTTGCATTGACCAACTCAATAGCTTCACATGCAAGTGCCAGCTGGGTTTCCGAGGTAAGACCCTTCAGTAGCAGCTCCTGCCACACAACCTGTCTGTAACTGGATTTGTACTACATTTTTTGCTTCTATTAGGAGTTTTTTTTATCATTATTTTGTTAAATAGTTTCTACACATATGTAGAATTCACATCTAGGATGAATTTTCTTTTTCTTAGTTTTGTGTGATCCATCACTGTCTGGAAAAACACACTGCCCCCTAATGTAAGAAATTAACAAATGTATTACTGTCGGTCCTTTGCCTAATTATTGCTTCATATTGCCAGGTCCCTTGTGCCAAATCAATATAAATGAATGTGCGTCCAACCCTTGCCTGAACCATGGCACCTGTGTCGACGGAGTGGCCAGCTTCACCTGTCTGTGTGAGCTGCCCTACAGCGGTCCCACCTGCACAGATGTGCTGACCCCTTGCACGCCCAACCCCTGCGAGAACCAGGGTATCTGCAGCCACACACCTGACTACCTGGGTTTCCAGTGCAGCTGCCAGCCTGGATGGCAAGGTGAGTTGCTGCTGTGCTCCTGTTTCTGTGTAAATGTGTGTATATGTAAACATGTGCATATATAAATCCATAAAACTTATAACTATATCATCACAACAGCAGGATATGGGCTTTCACAGAATAACACAGATATCACAAAATCTACTTCGAACCGGAGTTTAAATCAAACTGCATTATTGCTGTGACAAATACATCATTATGTTGCCCTCTGTCTCCCTCTACAGGTCACCAGTGTAATATTGACATTAACGAATGCACTGCTAACCCCTGTAAGAACCGTGGCACCTGCACGAACACCCTCGGGGGATACATCTGCACCTGCCGGCCAGGGTTTTCTGGAGTCAACTGTGAGATTGACATCAACGACTGCCTCCCAAGTTAGTGCATTATGCAAAACCCTTTTAACTGCCAGTTTACCCATGAGTACTCACCTGACCTGTACTTGTCATTTTTGCAGGGCAACTGATTGTCCCCTTTTCTCTCCTGTTCCAGACCCATGTTTGCGTGGAGGCTCCTGCACGGACAGCATCAATTCGTTCACCTGCAGCTGTCTGCCAGGCTTCACTGGGCCGCGCTGCACTGTGGAGGTAGACGAGTGTCAGAGCTCCCCCTGTCTGAATGGAGGCTCTTGCACTGACTATGTCAACAGCTACACCTGTACCTGCAAACCTGGCTTCACTGGCATCCATTGTGAGACCAACATCCCTGACTGCACAGGGAGGTGAGTGTGTGATTTCAGACAGTAAAAGGTTACTACAGGAACTGTCTGCAGTCCACTGCAGTCTAGCATTATCGCTATGGTCCTACAGGGTCATAATGCAGTTTAAACAAGCATTTTTTTTCTCTCAACACCTGCAGCTCCTGTTTCAATGGGGGCACGTGCATTGATAAGGTCAATGGCTACTCCTGCACCTGTCGCTCCGGTTTTACTGGGTCCAACTGTCAGTACGAAGTCAATGAGTGTAACACTCGGCCCTGTCTCAATGGTGGCGTGTGTCATGATGGCCTGGAGGCCTTCCGCTGTACCTGTCCCAAGGGTTACACCGGCAATCGTTGCCAGGTTTGGATAAATCTCCATTACTTAACTTAATGTACCCCTCATAGTAGTGTTATGTAGTGTGCAGGTCAATGTGTAATGACCGCTCCCTCTTCCCAGTTGGCAGTAGACTGGTGCCGACTCTCTAATCCCTGCAAGAATGGGGGCCGCTGCCGACAGCAGGACGCATCCTTTACCTGTGACTGTGTGGGTGGCTGGTCGGGACGGTACTGTGACATTCCCGGTGTGTCCTGTGAGGTGGCTGCAGCACAGAGAGGTACGTGTGCCAATGAAAAACCCAACCCTCACATCATGCCCACTGACTGAACTTTTCTTACTCATTTGTACGGTCATTGCTAAAGTTCTCCTTTCTTGGGGCCAGGTCTCAGGATCGATCAGCTGTGTCGGCATGGCGGCCACTGCGTCAACACAGGAAACACGCACTATTGCAAATGCCCCACAGACTACACTGGTAGCTACTGCGAGAGCCAGGTGGATCACTGTGAGGACAAGCCGTGTCGCAATGGTGCCACCTGCCGAGCCTATGTGGGAGGCTACACCTGTGAGGTGAGGAGGAGAGCGGAATTATGGTTTCATAAAAGTTGTCTTTAGGTAGACATCATAGTAACTGTAAAGAGATAAGTAAAACCTTTATGAAAACATAAATACTGAGCACTAACTCGAGAGTCCTCTCTGCCAGTGTATGCCAGGCTACCAGGGGATCGACTGCGAGGTTGAAATCAACGAGTGCCAGTCGCACCCGTGCCAGAATGGCGGAACCTGCATTGACCTCGTGGGGCGCTACATCTGCTCATGTCCACCTGGCACGCTGGGTATGTCTCACAGGATGCCCGAACAAGAAGTAATTTCTCTTAGTTAAAAAAACAAGTCAACAATTTTCCTCTTGCTTCTTTCAGGAGTCCTTTGTGAGATAAATGAGGATGATTGCAGTTCCTCACAGAGATCACGAGGGGCACCCAAGTGCCTTAACAACGGGACCTGTGTGGACCAGGTCGGAGGGTACCGTTGCAACTGCCCCCCAGGGTTCACAGGCGAGCGCTGTGAGGGGGACATCAATGAGTGCCGCTCGAACCCATGTAACCCCTCCAGCAGCTTGGACTGTATCCAGCTTCCCAATGACTACCAGTGTGTCTGCAAGCCTGGTTTCACAGGTTAGTTTGTATGTCGTGCATGTATGTTGCCCGCGGGGCACTGGTGTAGTCCTGTGCTCACCGGATGCCTGTAACAATTTCGCACGTAGGTCGAAGGTGCCAGAGTAGATTCAGTGTGTGTGAGTCCCAGCCGTGCCAGAATGGAGGCGCCTGCTCCCCGTCACCAAGCACTCCTCTGGGGTATACCTGTAGCTGTCAGCCTGTGAGTAGAGTCTTCAGCATTACAGCACCTGTCTTATACAACCACCAGGACTGCAGCCTGTAATATTTGACATATATCTTTTTCAGCCTGTTGTTGTTCCTCTGAACATCCTGTCATTCTCTTCACACAGGGCTACACTGGACCCAGCTGTGAGCGCAGTTTGGTGTCATGCCGTGAGCTTTCCTGCTACAACGGGGGCAGCTGTATGTCGACAGTGCGTGGCCCACGCTGCACCTGCCTCCCAGGCTTCACCGGGCCTGACTGCCAACAGCGCAAACCCGATGGCTGTGCTTCCCAGCCTTGCAGGAATGGTGGCATCTGCTTGGAGGACTCCAGCTTCCCGTTCTACCGGTGCCAGTGCCCTAGCGGGCGATCAGACAAGCGCTGCGAGCTTGGTGGCTCTGTGCAGCCAGACCCTGAAAAGTCAGCGTGCCCAATCGCTGATTGCCACAACAAAGCCAGAGATGGCTTCTGTGACAAGGAATGCAACACCTTCCTTTGCGAGTGGGATGGGGGAGATTGTTCGTTGGCTGTCAACCCCTGGGCCAAATGCAACAACCATCAGTGCTGGCGTGTCTTCAATAATAGCCAGTGTGATGAAGCCTGCAACCACGCAGACTGCCTATATGACAACTTTGACTGCAATGGCAGAGTGAGGACGTGCAAGTGAGAACTTGTCTTAAGCTTCTCCATCTCTGTATGGTTGATAACATATATGCACTCCGTTGATCACCTTTCCTCTCCCTGCAGTCCAATCTATGAAGCGTACTGTATTGACCATTATGGAGATGGACGCTGTGATCAAGGTTGCAACACGGAGGAGTGCGGATGGGATGGCCTGGACTGTGCAGAGAATGTTCCTGAAGACCTGGCAGATGGTGTCCTGGTGATTGTGGTGCTCATGCCTCCTGAAGAGCTTCTGCGGACTGGGACGGCTTTCCTGCAGAGGCTTAGTGCGATCCTACGCACCACCCTGCGCTTCCGGCTAGACCACAATGGAAAGGCCATGATTCGGCCTTATACGCGCCGTGATGCCCGTCTCAAGCGTGAGCTTGGTTCCCAGCAGGAGGTCATTGGGTGAGTGTGTGGCCCCGGACACTGAATTATGGTGTCCATAGGATAGTGGTAGGATATAATGCACCGGTCTTCTCTTTGTTCTTCTGCAGATCCATTGTGTATCTGGAAATTGACAACAGGCTGTGTGCCCAAGGATCCAATGGCTGCTTTCCCACAGCAGATAGTGCTGCAGAGTATCTGGGAGCCCTGTCTGCTGTGGAAATGCTTCCTCTCCCATATCCAATCAAACAAGTTCGCAGTGAGTATCAGCTGAGTGTACATAGAGTATATAGTTGATGTTTTGTCGCAAAGTCTCCAGTGTACATGCATCTTTTAGCTGAGCTATCAAAGAAATACTAGAAAGGTTCCAAAAAGCAAGAAGTAGGCATTATTCTGTATTGGATGTGTGGCCCTTCTTTCAGTCAGTCTCCCTCCTCCAGGTGAGAAGCTGCCCCCTGGTGGCTCAACTGTGCCAGACTGGGGCAAACTACTGCTCATAGGTGTAGCAGCGCTTTTCCTGCTGGTGATCCTGGTCCTGGGCATGTTAATTGCGAGGCGCAAGCGTGAACACAGCACTTTGTGGTTTCCTGAAGGCTTCTTGCTCAAAAAGGACACCAGCATCAACAAAAGCCGCAGAGAGCCCGTGGGCCAGGATGCTCTGGGCATGAAGTGAGTGAGCTCTGCAAGTACACACACATATATAGCAAAAAAAGTGCACATACAAACATTCTTCATCACTTTATTAAATTATATAGTTCCTATATTTACCATACAGAAATTCATACATTTTTTTTGACCTGCATTTAGGACAAGAAATGTTTGTGGGGAGATTCACAAGCTTTTGTCGGAGTTTACTGTCCTAAAAATGTTTATGAAATGAAGTGTATTCAAAAACACACTTGTATTTGCTAGAGCGGGTTTTTAAAGCTGTACTTGCCTATAGACACATCTCAAAGACAGTAGAGGAGTCTCTTCTGGGAGATCACAGTGACCAATGGCTGGACACAGACTGCCCCGAGGCCAAAAGACTGAAGGTAAGTTCTGCTGGTGGTGCATGCAGGCCACATGCAGCACATGTAACCAACACGTATTGTGAACAAGTCGCAAGTGAATTGGTATCTCATGCCAACCTTTGTGTATGTTCACTGGCCCAGGTTGAAGAGCCCAGTGTCATGTCTGATAGTGAGGATGCTGTGGACTCGCGGCGGTGGACTCAGCATCACCTGGCAGCCGCAGATATCCGCATGCCTCCTTCCATGGCACTCACACCCCCACAAGGGGAGTTTGATAGTGACTGTATGGACGTAAACGTCAGGGGCCCAGGTACGTGTATCCACTGACTGCAAGGATGGTATGTTTCCAGCCTGGTCACAACACTGCAGTCTAATGGACTCAGAACAGCTTTGTGTGTCTGTACTTGTTGCTATAAATGATTTGATTCTCCTGGCCTTGCGGGGGCAAAGGGAGTATATGATTGACTAATGGCTCATTTCCCTGCAGATGGCTTCACTCCACTGATGCTGGCATCCTTCTGTGGTGGCGGACTAGAGTCAGATGTAGCAGAGGACGAGGACTCAGAGGAGTCTTCGGCCAATATTATCTCGGACCTCATTTATCAGGGCGCCTCATTGGCAGCACAGACAGATCGCACGGGTGAGACAGCGCTGCACCTGGCAGCCCGTTATGCCCGTGCTGATGCTGCCAAGAGGCTGTTGGATGCAGGGGCAGATGCTAATGCGCAGGACAATACAGGCCGCACACCACTGCATGCCGCTGTGGCCGCTGATGCACAGGGCGTCTTCCAGGTATGTGCATGCACACATGAAAACCACAAATTACAGCTGTTACACACAAAACTACACAGAGCCTCACACTATTGAGAATTAGGGCACTGCAATACTTCTTCAGGTCCTTTTTTACATGACACCAAAGTGCATAAAATTTGTGTGTATAGATTCTCATTCGGAATCGGGCAACAGACCTGGACTCGCGAATGTACGATGGGTCAACAGCACTGATCTTGGCAGCACGTTTGGCAGTGGAAGGAATGGTAGAAGAGCTAATTGCCTGTCACGCTGACGTCAACGCCGTGGATGAACTTGGTGAGTGTGGACATATGCTTGTTGACTTCCGGAGAAGAAAAGTTGTGCAGTCAGAAAGTTGAAGTCAGTAAGTATGCACTGAATCTGAAATAGCATCACTGTTGTTACTCAGTCATCATTTGGGTCATGCAAAGCCAAAATTTCTCATTTCCTTGTGTTTATGTGGCAGGTAAATCAGCATTGCACTGGGCAGCTGCGGTCAATAACGTGGAAGCAACTGTTGCCCTCCTAAAGAATGGAGCCAACAAGGACATGCAGGACCTTAAGGTACAAGAAAAACTTCATCCTCATTATTATGTTAACTCACAATGTTTCCATGCTTTTTTCTTAATATTTCCTCTCTATACCCTTTTTTCTCCATTCTCCCCTCTTCTGTCTCAGGAGGAGACCCCCCTCTTCCTTGCTGCACGGGAGGGCAGCTGCGAGGCAGTTCGGATCCTGTTGGCTCACTTTGCCAACCGTGAAATCACAGACCACATGGACCGCCTGCCCCGGGACATTGCCCAGGAGCGCATGCACCATGACATCGTGCAGCTGTTGGATGAGTACAACACAGTGCGCAGCCCACAGGGCCAGCACAACCTCTCCCCACTCATGTGCCCCCCTGGAGCCTTTGCCCCCAACCTCAAGCAGACTCCCCAGGGCAAGAAGGGCCGCCGTCCACCTGGTGCCAAAGGTTCTGGGCTGGGAGGGCCACAGGGTGGGCTGAAGGAGTCAGCGAAGTCACGCAACAGAAAGCTGACCCTGGACATGCAGAGCTCACTGCTGGAGAGCTCGGTGACCCTATCTCCAGTCGACTCATTGGACTCGCCCCGTGGAGGTGCCAGCAATGGCGGCTATGTTACCAATCCAGCCTCCCCTGCAGCTATGCCCTCCCCTGGCCTGTTCCACCCCTCAGTGTCGATGCCCACCACACCCATGGTGCATAGCATGTTGGAAACAGGTGGCCCTTTTGCTGTGCCCATGCCTCAGATGGGTGACCTTGGCGACGGCACCCTCTCCATGGGCCGTGTGCCCATGGCACCAGTGGCTCAAGGCTCTTCAGGCTATGTGCTGAACACAGGTCAGTTGGGGCTTAACCTAGGGATGGTTAGTCCTGTCAGTGTGCCTTTTGATTGGCACACCCGCATGCCTGCCACAACCCAGTGTGGCCAGCAGATTATCGGCCTTCCACACCCTACCATCAGCACCCAGACAAGCGTGGCCTCTCAAGGCCCCACATTGCAGCAGCAGCAGCAACAGCAGCAGCAACAACAGCAACAGCAGCAGCACAGCCTCCTTCTGCAGCAACAACGCATGTTCCATGGCTCCCAGCAGCCCTTGCTGCAGCCCACACCTGTGTCAACACCGCAGTCCTTGAGTCCTGTTAAGCTGCCCTCCATCGCTGAGCAACATGCTATGGCCAGTCAACAGAGTATGGCCTGCATGGGCACTTCAACCCCACCCACCGCCCAGTCGGCTCAGTCTGCACCACCACCATTCTTCAAGCAACAGCCACCTCAGGTGCAGGCCCCACCCTCACAGCCTGACCAAGCTCAAGCCCAGGCCTCCCAGCAGTCTCAGGCTCCACCTCCTCAGCAGGCCCCAAGTTCTGGTGCAGGCCTGGAAGACTACCCCACCCCCCCTTCCCAACACAGCTACAGCTCTGGCCTTGATGCCACACCCAAGCATTATCTCCACCTACCTAGTGAGCACCCCTACTTGACCCCTTCTCCTGAATCACCCGAAGCATGGTCCAGCCCCTCTCCACACTGTGTGTCTGACTGGTCAGACTCCACCCCCAGCCCAGCTGTGGCTGGCCCTGCCCAGACCCAGATTCCCCACGTGCCGGAGTCCAATAACAAGATGCAGGTGTTTGCATGAAGACTCCTTAGCAGCGAACCTGGAGGGACTGCTGTGAGGAAAGTAGTGACGACTCCCTTGCAGAGTGGTCATTTTGTTTTATTTGTCACCCCCTTTCCAAGATTTTGATTGGATTCGGATTGACTTTGTATTATCTAATGGACTGTTGGCTTGTTTTCTTTGCAAGCAAACAGGAGGCAAAACAAGTAAAGGGAAACGTTTGTTGTCTTAAAAAGAGAAGACAATTTAATGAAGTAAGACTTATTCTGTCAAAAAATGGACTTTTATAATGATATGAATATGAAGAAAACTTAAGTCTTTAATTTCAAAGACAGGGGGAAGTACTCCTGACACTAACAAACTTTTAAAAAGTAGATAAAGAGAAAATCAAAACTATTGAGGGAAATTCCTCTTTTTATTTATTCTTTTTATATTGTTTCTCTCCATTACCCTGCAGTTTTCTACTCTTTCTTACATAAAAATCTCTTTTAAATCCATATTGTTTACCCTACGCAACACACACTGGCAGCAAACCGGTCCAGACTTGTCTGAGTTTATAAAAGGGCACCAGTATGTGTTGTATAGTGAGTTAGTTGGCAAATTCACCATCCAGTCTATCATGGTCAGGATAGACTACATCACAGGTATAACCCCCCTGTTTAAATTAAAACCATTTTGACTGATTTTGTTATTATTATTTTTTTAATTTATTTAGGCTGAATGAGCAACAAAAAATTTAGAAAGATAAAACATGTAGACTTCTCTAAAATGGCCAACTTTAGTGTTTTTTACTGATCGATGGATGATTTTTTTAAATACAAACACATTCCACATAGGTATTATTGCTTTGTACAAATGTAGAGGGGCATTTTTTAAGCACTTCCTGGGTTGTGCTGAACTGGGTAAGAGTAAGCGGGGCCTCCAACACTGCCTTATGATTCTGGTAGCTCGGTAGTCAAACAGGTCAATAATTATAGTATTAACTTCTTGGCATTAGGACAGGCCCACGTGGAATAAAAATCTCCTCAACTGATATTTCAGATGGAACCTCCTTCATCTTTCATCCTTTGGGGGATTGAACCTGACAAATGGACTGGGCCACTCGCATTGCATTGGTTTGGAATTCAGTGCACTGGCTGAGGTTTTTTTTTTTTTTTTTTTTTTTTACAAAATACCTTAAATATTTTCCAGCTCTAATTCTGTTTTTCACTGCCTTTTTGTCAGTTTTTATTTGACTTTTTTATTTGTTTGATAGACTAAGCTATGTTTATCAGCTGCTACTTTCTGTCACTCATGAGTGACGCCTGTCACTGTCACACTTCAGATGGACATTCCGACGAAGCAATTTCCAGATTCCCTAAGTTGCACTGTAGTGAAAATGTAGCAGGACAATGGCCACAGCACTGGGCCAACTAACCATGTGTTGAAACCATGCGACCCCTCTGCACTGGGTTTATTAGCTGCCCAGTCCTGCTCCTTTTTCAGCAACGCACCCTGTTTGGTCCTTTCAAAATCTACTGTAATATTTGCCAACAGTTTACATTGTCTCAGTGTTACAGCCATAACCAGAGAAAACTCCTCTCCACTCTCAGATGACAGTACTGGTTGATGAAGACCTGGCAAAAGGTGCAGAAGGGCCATGCCTTGTCATTCTTCATGGAGGTGTTCTATGGCACATTGGACAGCCAAATATCTGCATCTGTAGCTTATCCCACACCTTCCAGGCAGGGAGATGAAATCTAATGCAATGGGTGGAACTAAAACTGCTATGTAGTTAATCCACCTTCTTTTAAGTCATTGCTGTGTCATCTAAGGCAATCAGCTGCAGCTCATCTGGAGAGTAAGGGGAGGGGGGTTTCTGGTTTTTGTTGCTGAGGACATCTGTTACAATCACGCCTATGTATAACATAACAAAAGAGTGATACTGGTTCCGTCTATTATAAGAGAACAGTAAAAGCCACAGGTGCTGCCACGATATTGTTTTGGAAAAGATCATTCATCTAGTAAAGGTTAGCGAGCTCCCACAAATTTAGAATGGCTTTATTTGTAAGCGCTGCAACGTAGGCAAGGCAGCCACCTACCAAGCAGGCCAGAGAATTAACAGGTTACACTGCTGCTACAGCCTCTTCATGTCAGCAGCCAACAGCATAATCACAGTTTGACTCCAGAATGCCCCCTACTGGGACTAAGATATCCATGGAAAAACACTGTAAGGCCAAAGGGGTGTTTTTTTGTTCCCAGGCAGAACAGTTCCTCTGAGAGGTAACCGGTTGGATGCTGCCTAGCTACCAACACATCACGGGACCTCTGGGTCATGGTGTGTTTGGGCATGTTTGCTTTGATAAACGGGAGCCAAGTGAAGAACTGCCATAACTGCCATAACTTGTTACAGGCACACAAATGCAGTAGCTGTTTTTGTGTCTTTCATTCTTTGTTCTGCTACACTGCATGTCAGAAATTCTGTCGTATTGTAAATATGTTTTGTCTGAAGCAGGTCCACTTGCTTTTGATGTCTTACGTTTCTAAAATAAGTATGTACTAAAAAAAGAGCAAAAGGAACAAAAACAAACATGTACTTCCTATTAGCATTGTTGTAAAACAGGATGTGGCCAATAGTTTGGTCCTGTACTATTAGCAACACTTAGCCCTTTTTTACTGTTATTATTAATTCTTGTTTAAAAGTAGTTTAAAATCATTGTACATAAACTTTTTCACTGTTTGCAACAGGCAAGTTGTAAAATAAATTACTTCTAATAAAATGTAGGTAACTGTAGCCTTGTGTGTCCTAACATGCGACAAGATTTTGTATGCATATTTACTAGAAGTTACCCCATTTTTTTCTCTCTCTCTCACACACACACACACACACACACACACACACAGAGCGTAATACTATAAACTGCAAGCAGATAAAAGTAAAAATGGTGAATAATTTCCCACTTGAAAAGGCTTATCATGGAGATAGTGTGAATAATTGTACTGTCCCTGTCAGGAGGACTAAAAGAGAGCCATTTTAGGCCATGCTCACTCATGGTTAACCAGATGTACCGACAACAAAAAGTTGGGTGACTATCAATTATGTTAAACAGCAACAACTAAATTCACTCACACAAAAATGAACAAACAGGACACTCAGGATACCTACCATCCTGGTACCAGTGTCTAGGTAAATAACGTGTCCCATACATTAGGAAAACAACGAGGAACCACAGTAACACCCCTGGATTACTAAATTGCAGAGACTTCATGGTAATTTAAGGCCAAGGGATGTGTGAAAATGAGAATTAGTGTCCCCAGCTAGTGTTTTATCTTCTTTCTCACTTTTGTGAAAGTTTATATACACACAAACATTGTGTCATACACACATGCCATACATTAATGTAGTTTAACAACAAACATTTTACCATGATAGTAGTTGTGACATCATGCACCTGTCATTTCAGTGGGATCATGACTGAACTTTTTGACTGTGCAGTATATCTACAAAATTATTCAAATTAAAGTACATTAAGGTAAAACACATATTAAAGTACAAAAAAACAGCAAGGGTAAAATGACTAAAAGTATAACTCAATGTAAAAGATGTTCTGGCGCCGCCAGGTGGTCAAAGGACTTCTTTCACGGTAACCCGTTTTGACAGTAAAGCGAAACTTACCAAACAAAACAGTGTCGCACATCGTGCGGACTTTGAGCAGGAGCCTGAGACACTTCAATGAAGTGGCGCTTATTGAGCAAACGTCGCTGGACAGCAGCGCACAGACACTTATTAAACACTCACCCAAGTTGACTATAAATTTAATAGACAAAACAAGAAATGAACCGATTGCGCGCTGAGGTCGAGGTAAGGCTGAGTTTGCGCTTCTCTTCAGTGTCACGTAATGCTGCTAGCATGAATTCGGAAGTGCGGACGAATGGGTATCAGAGTACTTTGTTGACTTTAAAGTGATTTATGTAGGGTAAAACCAGCAGTGGGCCAGTGTAGGTTTTGCAAGCAAAGACTCGCCCAGTCGAGTACAAAATAACGACGACTAAGGACTTTGGTTACAGGTCTGCGGTGCGTTGTCAGTGCAAATGAGTAAGTTTTTTTAAAGGAGGGTGAAGATGATCGTCTGGTCACAAGAGACACTACACTGCGTCACAAACTTGCTAAGACTAACATCTCACTGCCATTTAGTGTAACTGTTTCTTTTCTTACTTGTACATGAGTTAAAAGACCCACTGACACTCGCACCTCTGGCCCTTTCGCCAGCGCTAGCGGTAATCTGACGCTTTTCTCTGAAAACGACCAATAAATTGCGTCATACACGTTGTACTGGATGTACAACTAGATCAGCTTAACCTCACTTGCTTTTTTCCTAGTGTCTGTTCTGGCTGCCCAATTTGCCCTATAATATGGGAGAACAGTTTGAAAGCTAACAAAAAAGGCATTACAAAAGGATCCGTATGAGGAGGCCATGAAGCGCAGGCTTGCTTTGAAAATAACACTGTCGAACTAGATTAAAAGTTTTAAATAAAATGAACATATTGCTGTGATACTACTACACTGTGATGTGATCCTGTGTGAGGGTAATTCCATTTCAGTGAAATAAACTGAGTGCAAATTGAATATATTCTCCGAATGTTAGTCTGGACGTTTGTGTAACGGGCCCTTCACTTTAATCGCATTAGTAAAGGGATGCATGGCAGAGAAAAGCTTCGGAACCTGTGATCTCTAGCATCCTCGGTAATATGAGGTGTGGCAGACATGTTGTCTAGTATACTGTTCCTTACCTGCTGTAAGGGGTAGATATCTGTCTAGTTTTTCCTGTTTCTGTGTACATGTGTGTGAGAGAATCAGTATGGTGTACATGTGGAGATTTGTTGTATGCAGTGGGTGTCACATAAGAAGTACTGCGTCAGGTTTTGTTGTCTATTACTTCCCAGTTGGGTGTGTGTGAGTGTGTGTGTCTATACATACACATATATATATATATATATATATATATATATATATATATATATATAGTATGTAATGTTCACCCACATGTTGACTACATATGCATTTATTAATTGCTAATTCAAATGCAGTGTTTATGTATTTCTCTCCATGTTCGTTGTTGCACAGTGCTCAGTAGTCTTTAGTGTACTCTGGTGTTTGTGTCATTCAGCTGGAAAAGTGTGTCCGTCGGTTAAGAGAGAAGTTCCATGGGAAGATTCCAGTTGACAAGGCAACCATACTTATGCGACGTTATGGCAATAACCATCGGGTTGTCGCTATGGATATTATTCTCATGAAAGACAGAGGTAAGGGGATATGGAGACCTATTTGCCATTGTCTGCTCTCAGTAGTACCTTAATTAGTTAGTACAGTTAGCTGGTTAGTACAGTCATCCCCCAATATGCACCTATTTCAGTTATGAGAATTCGTATTTCTGGGATATTTTATTTAATACCCCTACTTCAACTTAAAAGACATTGCTTTGCATTTACAAGGACCACATTTGGAGCAGCGCAAGACATTTAGATATACTCATTTGTTTTTCTTCAACAAATACATAACAGCTGGGGGAAGACTATATAGCCATACATCATCTGAATAAGTTCATAAAGTGTTGAATTACCTATAATAAGGTTTCCCATTTAGCTGTGGCTCCTGTGTGTTTAGATGTTAGCGAGATGCTGCATAGACAAGCCAGACTTATAATGAGAAGTTTGCAGTCTTCCTGTGATACCCTTCAGTAGTAATCTGTATAAATGACAGCAGTGTAAAAACATTTGACAGTGTAAATATGAGCCAAATTGTAATCTAAGAAAGACTCATGGTAAAGTCTTAGATGAACTTGTGTTTGAAATGGAAAAATGAAGTGAATAAAAGCAAATGTAATTAAATCAATTAATGAAATTTTAATCTAATTTTTTTCTCACTTTGTCATTTTTTCCTTGCTCTAATTTTCTCTTTCATCTTGGCTCCACAGAGTTGGATGAAGAAGATGAAGACATCCTGCAGAACGATGAGGCAGCAAGGGTAACCCTGGAGGGACTTGATATGTTTGTGTAACAAAGAATTCGTCACTGTGCATACAACTGTGTTTGTGATGATACTGTCTATCTTTAGATGTTTATGCCACGCCTAAATTTATGTGACTATGACCTCTGAATCTTGCCTCCTTCAGAATGTTGTACAGAGACTGGAGGCTGAGGAGCGGGAAATGGCAGCAGCACAAGCCCAACAGCGACCCCTGAGGGTACACCCTCCTTTCTCTCGGTTCACTTTTTTTATATTTAGATTTATTCATTTAGCATATGCTTTTTCCGCCCAAAGTTACATAAATCTCAGAGAATGTAAAAGTGTATTTCACCAAGAGATGGAGAGATACGGGTTCAGGTCATTTAGTTGAAGACCACTTTTTTTGCCAGCATACATTAGACCAGTAGTTGTGTACAGAATTGTTAGGAACTACAAAACTTTTTGCTGTTTTTCCTGACATGCTTGCTTGTGAATGCAGGAATGAGCTGACAATATAACAGGAATTAGGTCATAAGCTACTAGTAGAGAACAAGGGGGGCTAAGACAAAAGAAAAGCCATTATGTGGTATTAAAAAAACATAATTTTTCACAATCTTGATAGATAACTTATTCCCTTCTGAACTACTCATCTGAATTATTCATATTTTTAAATAAGGATTTGTTTACACCTATCAGCAAACCCTTTGTTGCACGGTCTCTCCTATAGGCTGATGTACAGAGGCCACCAAGGGAGGACCAAGACATTACAGTAAGAGCCAGTGAGGACTAAAGCGATTAGACAAAATGCTGGAAGAATGTGACCAGGTCTGCATCAAAGTGAGGGCATGTGAGCAGGGTTGTGGGCTTTTCTCTGCAGGACCTGGCTGACCGGCTCCGGGTGCTACCCCTCACACGGGAAAACCTGCAAATGTTTGACGATGCACACCGCAACCTGATCCCCTCAGACCTGCACCAGTTTGCCTGCCAGGGCTGTGACATAGACTGGTGGCGCAGAGTTCCCCAGAGGAAGAGTGTAGGTTTCTGAGTGAGCCCCTTTCCAAGTATCCACCGCACAGTAACAAGTTCATTAAACACAAACCCTCAGTTTCAGACACACAGTGAACGTGCAGGTCTTACAGAAGCCTTTTATGACCACAACCTCTCTGCGAGTCTGGTTGTCCTGTACTCATCCCTTAGTATCACAGAATGTGGTTCATGGTGATTAAGACAGACATGTTTCTGCTGTCCAGCATCTGTATGGTTGAGGGCCCATGCTGCTGCATTCACACACTGCCATTGTATCTGTCACAGGTATCCCGCTGTTACAGATGCAAAAGAAAGTATGACCCTGTCCCAGAAGACAGAAGGTGGGGCATTGCAGAGTACCACTGTCCCAACTGTGGACGCACATTCAGGTAGCTGTCTCAACTGCAGCAATTATTCCTTTAATTTCTACAAATGCAAATATAGGAGAGCATGAAGTAAGGCTGAAGTGTCTCATTACACAGTGCAAATATATTCGGTTGTTTCTTCTTGTTCTAGTAATCCTAATATCTTCATACCCTCTTCTACCTCCCATCTTTCTTGTGTCCCTCTTCCTCTGTCATCCTGTTTTTCTACCAGGGGTTTTGGACAGATGAATCTGGGATCACCCTGTTATACCTGCCGTTCACTGGTCACCCCAACTCAAATTCTGCCCCCTAAGCGCAGACATTTTGGGCAGGGAAATATGAGGCAAAACCCACATAGTTGCCTGGCTGAGGACTGCTACAATCGACAAGGTGACAATAATAATCACATATATAATCACATATGCTTTTTACACAGTTTTGATATTTCAAAGCAATGTCATGTTCACACCTGGATGTGTCTTACGAATCAAAAAATTTTACTTGTCAGAGTTTCATGAAAATAATAACAATTATAGTTGCAGGCAAAAGCACACTATTACTCACATAACTTTGAAATACCTACTGCCCTGCTTCTCTCTGAGGATCATTAATAGGGCAAATGTACACATCCTGTTGACACTAATGTAGGAAACTAGAAACTCACATTTCCACACAAGGAAAAACAAATGGAAATTTTACATATTCTGAAACTGACGATGACAGCTTTCATAGAAAACAAGCTGTTGTCAATCAAAATGCTTTGTAAAGGTTTGCTCAGCAATATACAGTAATACCTTAGTCAGCACTCTCAATGCATTATTGAGAAATGATGCACTTAATGAAATACTACTGCAGAAGGTCATTAATACAGTGTATTGTATAACTGGAGCTTGACATGTGTGCATGTGCAATATAATACAAATTAGATTAGTAATACCACTAATAACAGCAAACTAAGAAAGGTCTATGGATAAAAAAAGATTTCAAAATATTTTTGATTTTTTAAAAATATGGTCAGTTATTACATTCTCAAAGGGTTAAAATAAAAGAGCGCTGTTATGAAAGGCCATGGTGGGAGGTACCACTAATCAAGGTAATAGTGTATTTAGCTTGCAGCTAGAGGTAAATAAAGTACAAGTGATCATTCAGTCAAAGAGCATTATTATTTCCCCTTTGCTGTCTCAGAACCCCATGTGCCAGGGACAGAGTGCATACACCCTCGCAGCCGCCTGCAGAACCGTAAGCCCCGTGTGGTGTACCCAAGCCCGGTCCATATGAGCTCAGGTTCCACCATAAATACTTGCCTGAGCCAGGGCAGCCTAGTGGACCTATACCAGCTCATCCTAGATGACATCCGTGAAGAAAGGGGGGCAGAGCTGGAGGAGGACGACGAGGAAGAAGATGACACTGAGGCCAACAGCAGTTCAAGCAGCAGCAGGGACTAGAGCCAAAACCCACCAATACAACTTAACTGAACAGCTACCAAAAACAAAGCTGAACATCTTTTAAAATTCACTTGCTCATCTATCCAAACAGCCACCTGAAGATTCACCTGGATACACAACTGTACACCAGTCTGAATTGTCACTGGGACTAGCACCAATACAACCATCCAGAAACCATCTTGAGCACGTACACCCACCTGAACAAACACATGGACATCTGTCCAGATACCAGTCGTGCCACTGTACATCCACAAGAAAACCCATCTGAGTGTCCTCTGCTCATCTATACATATACACTTACTTATGATTACTACCCATATTTCTCTGAGTCTTAATACAATACTGATCAATTCTATCTATATGTTTAGTTAAACTTTAGTTTTAAATGTTGATATAAATATTGCTTAAGTACAGTGCCTGTGCTGTAGACCTTAGTCTCTCTGCCTCTCTGTACCTGTTGTTCTTACTCTCTGTGACTGGGTTATAAAACCACGCTACATCCATAACAGATTTACTCTTTTTATTGGAAATTTGGGCTTTTCCTCGATTACAAAATGAGAAAATGCAGTCAGTGTTAAATTTTAGAATGCATTTGCAGAAAAAAAGGAAGGAATAAAACATTTCTGCTGACTTAAAGGATATTTGAACCTCTTTTATATTTACTAGTAGTCTCTAGTACCCAAAGCATTAAAATGCTTAATTAATGACAAAAAATCACACTTGGAATAGAAACACTTTGTTTTAAAGGTGCTAAAGACAGGAAAGAGAAGAACTACAAAGAATTCCTTAAATTTACTGTAGTCAGTCCGGATATTATCCCACCGATTCATAATGATGAAAAACCCAAACTGGACATTGTGTTGATTTGATATTCCATGGTCTTTTGTCAGACACGCATCTGTCCTTGTTTTGCAAGAGGCTATGTAACTTGTTTTGTCGGCTGTTACAAAATAACTGTTACACAACTTTTCAGCTCTTTGTTTGAGCAACTGGATGAGAGTGTGGGCGGAAGGAAAAGTAATAACACGGACAGTTATCCCACTTTTCAATAACAGGCACCACAGTGCGGGTCGTTATCCCACGTGTCAGTTAAACTAACACGTCTACCACGACATTTGGTCTGACACGGTTCATGCACATTAATGACTGGCTCCCTGCAATACGCAGGTACTGACAACAATATTCGAGGGAGTAAAAAATATAGCACACTGTAACAGACACAACTTATTTGAAAAATATTTATATTATTATCTCTGTTATTCTGTTTTTTTTTCGTTACTTAAAGGCGTAGAATTTGGTAGAAAAAAGGAGTGAGCTGAATGTTAGGGAAGTAGATGGGTGTGGTTTGTTTTCCTGTGTGTAGAGGCTTTAATTATCTCGTTCATACAATAATGTTACAATGATCTGTTTAAAAACGTGTGCAGAATAACGTTTAAACATTTGACTGAAATAAATTACCTTCCATCAAACTGTTACGAAGCGGGTTAATATGGTCACTTGTCAAATAAGCAATGTTTCCAAATTAAAGGACAGTGTTAAGCGTGAGCCTGCTTGTTTTCACATTACATAAACGTGTTGACTGTGTGAGTTTGAGAAACTAACCGCAACAAATGAAGCCCTCGAGTTACAACACAGTTACGTTTGTCTTTGGCCACCCTTAGATTTCTAAAGTTATAAGTCGTCTAAACTGACTGCAATACTACTAAGTTGCAAAATAACCACTCGCCTGAATGCCTTGTTAATTGTTTAGCTTATTGTTTTTATAACTGTTGATAGTTCATCTTTGCTGTTTAATTTATTACTCCGTTAAAGATATCCTTTGGCAGCACGTGCCACCATTACATATTCTGCTCAGCCTTATTGCGCAACCAGAATGTGACTTGGAAAGTGACACCTTCTATATAGCCTTTTTTCCCCAGACATCTCAAGTTCTCCAAACTCCAACAAAAAGCTGTAAACTTCATTTACGTAAAGAGCTGGGCTGTGCTTTTTGTAAAGAGGGTGTGTCCTCGTTCGTTTCATAACAAATTCGAGATATAAAGCGGCGATACTGCAAGGAAGTTTGGGAACTTATCTGGTCTTCACTGGACAACAGCGGGCGACAGTCTCACATTATGTAAGTACCACATTTGCAGACATTAGGAATTTGTTTTCATCTCTTGACAGAATCGGAAAAGCTGCAGTAAGGCTCTGTATATCGTATTCAAGTGCAAAATAACTTTTTGCACACTGCTGTCAGTGCGAGAATGGTTTTAAAACACGTGTAAGCGTGAGTTCATGTAAACCCTACAGTACTAAGCTCTCGGTTAATAATGCCGCTGCTTTTCGGCCAGAAGACTATTTGTGACGTTTTAGCAGGTATTTTAAATCATCACAAAATTTAGCTGGTGGCAACTAATTAGATCATCAGCTTGTTCTAGAGGTCACCATGCTAAGTAAAGAAATGCATTCGGAGCTGGAATACTTTTTTTTAAACATGAAGAAGTCCTTTGGAATCCTTAGGCAATTTCTTTCCTGCATCTGATGCAGGGGTAAGTGGGAATCTCTTTTACGTTTTTGTGGCTATAAGGTCACTATTATTCACGAAGTGTGTGTTTGTATTCAAGGACTGTTTTCACAGGACTTGTGTTACTGGTTGTGGCAGCAGCTACTGAAGCCAGAGTTGGGTAAGAAGTTCAGTCTCCTACATGAACCACACACCAGCATCACAATGAGACATACAGAGCTGCTTAGGCAGCCTTGTGTAGACAGCATCAGTGACTCTTGCAGACTCACCTCTAATCTCTCTAACTTCCAGCAACTCGGACGAATCGAGTTTCTGCACTGAAACTAAAGAATGCCTTTTGTTTGACCTGGTGTGCAAGACCTCAAACTATGAGGTAATACACTTTCTCTTTGTTACGCACACACTCCTGCACATCCACACTCCTGTAGATCAGTGGTAGAGTGATGGATGTGTTAACCTTCCAGGTGCGACACTACAGTCCTACCAAATGGGTGTCCACAAATGAAGAGTCCTATTTTTTCGTGACGGCTACAACCAAAGCCTTCCAAAGACTCTTCAAGTATATCACAGGAGACAATGAGGATGGTGAGTCCACTACTACTGGGAATGTTAGAATTCATCCTAAATACCTTGAAAAGGTTACAAAAGCTTGTGTTGTAAGCTGACCTGGCAACCTCCACATTATAAATACACCCTTAACAACAATGGCACCTGTGATCCCATGTGTTTGTGTCAGGTGCCGTATGACAGCCTGTCCATATTATGCATAAGAAAGCAAGAACGTTAGGTTTGTTCCCCTGACAGGTGTGAAGATACAAATGACAGCTCCAGTGCTGATAAACATGCAGGAGGATAGAAAGATGTTGCAGGCCTCTAACTACACGCTCAGCTTCTTGTTGCCCTCTGCCTACCAGAAGAGTGCCCCAGCCCCCACAGACCCCAAGGTGAGGAAATGATAAGGTCAACAGCTAAATTGCACAGATTGGCGATATTTACCTAGACTGAGTACACTGTTCTGGATAAGGCAGAATTCCAAAAAAGTGACAGGAATCATTATGTACATCTGCCTGGTTGGAGCAATGTGAAGAAGCCAATAAAGCAATTAATTACATGCTATTCCTGTCATGCATGTATCAAAGAATAGTGATAAGTATCACACGCATATGCACACCGTTTCATAACTGCACTGTATAATTCCGTGTTTGTAATGCACAAAACAAAAATACATTTAGTGGAGTTTTTAAGCACCTTACTCAAGACATATTCTTCACCATAATTGAGAATTTTTTAAAATTTCCTCAAATTGATATTCATACATTTTTAGCTCGCTTCACATTAGTGATACTTAAACCTGTATATCAGTTTAAACCATTTAATATTTAAGGTGCTTTAGACTAAATTGAGATGATTTTCTTATTAAACTGAAATAAATGTGCAGTTATATGTAAATATGGTTCTTTCTTCAGGTGTACTTCACAGACATGCCAGACATGAATGTGTATGTAAGAAGCTTTGGTGGCTGGATGTTTTTCATGACATATAAGCTGCACTCAGAAATGCTGAAAAAAGACCTGGACAAAGTTCAAGCTTCTTACAACAGGAACTTCAGCTATGCTGTAGGATATAACAGGTACAGTGAGCTGGGTTTGAGTGTTAAAATAGATCTGGCTTGTTTAAAAACTATGCAACACTCTTTACTTGTACGTTTGCAATTATCTGTACTGGAACATAAGTTGAACTTATGGTATGTGTACATACAGGTGCTATTAATAGCCCTTTGTGTGTTTGCCAAAGACTGACTTGCCTGTGTGCCAAATTTTGCAGCCCCTTTAAGATTCTAAACAGGCACAATGAGGTTTGGTACACTGTTACTGAAGAACCGGTTTGCAGTGAACCCACTGACACAGAAGCTGAGACTGACTAAACACTCACAGGTAGGAGCTTCTAAACTAGTACACCAAGAGCTGGGCAGCAGCAGAAATTGGGCCAGGAAAATTAGAGGGGAGAAGCTGAGGAAGCAAATGGAGGACACACAAATTTCAGTGGCCATGGAGCACTTATGCCTTTGTCTTTTTCAGAAAAGTGATCCAAGGATTTTTGCATGACGGGCAGTTCACCGATCTCATCTTTCCTAAATTCCTAAGGGAGAAGTGAATGGGTCTATGGTTATTTCATCACATGTATAAATGAAACAAATTAATACATCTTAGAATAAATAAAAAGCTGTAATAATTTCATGTTTTGTGTGTATCTGAAACTGGTACTTGTTGAGACTCTGAAGCAATGTAGAGTTTAAGAGGAGCAAAGTGTAACAGGAGACACTGCTGTAGAGGTGAAGTCAACCTATTTCCAAGTCAAACCACATTCGATACTCTTACACCTTCCATGTCACAGTTATTTAGAGCAATGGTTCCCAACCCTTTTTCCCAAGGAACCCTTATTTCACACATCATAAATATCACATCTCCCCACCACATTTACATATCAGCTCTTTAAAACTGATTTCAGCAGGAGGATCCCCTCCAATGAAAACTTGAGACCAAGTGGGTGTATTATACCAAATCTGCAACTATATTACTAGTTAATTCCGTAATACATACTTCATCCCAAATTTTTTAAATCAAATTTACCATGTGACCTGAATGGAAACTCTGGTGACCCTCAGGTTGGAAAACCATAATTTACAAAATAGTCATCTATGAAATAGTTATTGAACAACACCATTTACAAGAGGTAAATAATGGTACATTAAAATTTACAGCAGGGGGTGGAAAATTTGGGCAAATGTGGAAATATAGCTAGAGCATAGTTCAGAAGGTATAACATGATATAACCCAGTGTATTCTTCATGTATGATATCTTTCACTGACAGCTTAGTTGTGGGCACTGCTGCTACAGTGTGGCAGCACCTCCCAGTGGAAGCAGAAGCAGACAGTTAGAAGCCGGCGTTACTTGATCCGGTTACAGTGTTGCATCGTCGGGTGTTATTTTAGTATGTATTTATCATTTGGTCATATGACCACGATCTGACCTAGATTCACCTAAACATTATACAGCCTCTAGTATAAATATGGCCAAACAGGTACGAAAGAGCTTCTGCTTTGGGAATGATAGATAACTTTTAAAATGGAGTGAAAAAATTTCATGTCATTCATGTCATTGAAAACATTTTGTATACTTTAAAAACAGCTTGGCCAGAGTTTTTCCCCCACAAAATTACTGCAGTTTTTACCTTGCATTTCCTATTTTTCTCTTTAGGATTCATATTTTTGATTTTATAATAAAATAGGTCTAAATCTCACATAGCACTTAAAGCGAATTATTGTGGTTGCCGTATAAATAGCAATTTGTACTTTAAAAATGACAGTATTTACCTAAACGTTTATTTTGTGTAACCTTTTTTTATTATCGTAAAGGTTCCGCTACAGGGATTAATAAAGTATCTGTCCTATCCTTAACCATACGCTTATCTCTATAGCTATTGCAATAGTTAGCTCACATTTGCTATGTAGACCTTTATACACCACCTTTATCCAAAGTGACTTACAACGATACATTTGGTGAACTTCTCTAATATCCTGTAATAGACATACTGCACTGAACTCCTCAAGATTATTCATCAGTCTTTACAGCAGAACAGTGCAACACACACACAACACATACACGTGGCTTTTTTACGGTTCCAAATTCATCTGAATCGTGTCTTTGGACTGTGGGAGGAAACCGAATCGTGCAAATAGCAGGGAATGTATCTTACGCTTTAGTTTAAACAAAATGGGAATAATTTTAAACTAATGTAAATGTTTACCAAACTTACTCACCATAGCTGTTATCGCGTTATATTTACATTTAATTCAAGTGGCTGAATTATTTCATTTGTGCGCAGGTGCATTAAAGCAAAGCGACCCATTCGAGATAATGACAACTGATCGGAACAGAGGTAGCATACATGAAACATATTTGGAGAGATATGCAAATAGTTTCTACAATGTAAAGCTTATTTAAACCTGTCCCAAAATATATGTAAAATATTTTAGTCCAAGTTTAAATGTGTTTAATTTGCATATGGTCATTAAAGACGCGGACAGTGGTATAAAGTCCTTGGTCTGAAGAATAGAACAACTCCAGAACAGCCCAGAACCATCGACAATCCCTCATTCCGGGAAGTGTGACAGCTGTGGCTGCGAGCCGGGGGAAGAACGTCGCCAATCACTGCTGGGCGCGTGATGTGCTGCGACATGACGTGAAGCCGCCAGGTCTAGCGGCCGATCGCGCTCGGCCGGTCGAATGGCGCTTCAAAGTCTGTTTGCACGGTCACCCAACGAGGCTCCGTCAACAAACTGTCATTTCGGCCCGAATGACCCCTCTAATAAGTTTATTTCGTATACAGTATATACTCGCTCCTTCAGATAAACAGACGCCCCCCCCCCCGAAAGAAAGATGTTATAACGTCAATGTCTCTTTATATATACGATAAAAATGTGTACATACAGCTACTAAACTTAAAAATAAAGTGTAATTTACCGATACTTTCCTCAGAGACGTAATGCTTCACAGCGATAGTGTTCGTCAGAGAGGTTTTGGCTTCACACACAAGAGAGGTCGTACTTAAGTTACTGGCGTCTTCTTATCTTATCAACCGGCCACCTCAGCCCCGGTGAAGCTGATCTTCGCCTAGTCTGCGACCTGGTAGGAGTGCCAGGCAGGTAGCGGTTTATTAATCTCGCCATGGAACAAAGTCCGAGCGAAAGGCCTCCTCAGGGCGTCGGTCCGGCAGCTCCGTCTCTTCTGCGCTCAGCCGTCCCGCCGCTGCCGTGGTCTCGCGCGCCGAGCGCTTCATTTATTTATTTTTTTCCTCGCGCTGAGTCTCGAGCCGCGACGATGAAAAAGGACGCCCGAAGGTGACAGGTGCGCAGCACAGGTACCATGTTTCACCCAGATGACACCTCCATCGCAGCTTCACCCGTGGCTGAGTATGGAGCCGACTCGCAGTGCAAAGAGAGACCCTCCACGTGTAAGTAACGCAAAGGTAATGTGATGTGACTTAGGAGAATTAAGGATAAAATACCCGGTTCATTCTACGTCGTGGGCTCATCATTTCTCTTTAAATACACCGTGTTTCCACCACGCAAACTCTTGCTTAGCCTTTAAACATCGCTTTAATTTGGTCGACAAACTATCCCTTTTGAAGCCAAAAGTGAAGTTAAATCTGTTAATGCACTAAAGAATTGATGTTTCTGGCCTTTAAAAAATTCCAATTTAATCACAACTGCAGTAGCATTAGTTGTAACAGTAAAAGTGTGTTTATGTTGCTCGGTTTGACATTTTCTGGCCTCATTCTCCCCTCATACCTAGGCCCAAGTAACTGTCTGGCCATGTAACAGTACCTATTATATAACCTTCATAGGCCAAACTGTAATCTTATCAGTGTGCGTGAGATGAGATGGAGACGTGGTTCAGGCACCTCCTCAGTCCACTTTGGTCCAGTGAGATGTCCCACCCCGATGACCAGAGAGGTTCCTTGAAAGAGTGACCATATTATTAGCAGTGCTAGGTAGT
Source organism: Arapaima gigas (assembly GCA_900497675.1). Taxonomy (NCBI): domain Eukaryota; kingdom Metazoa; phylum Chordata; class Actinopteri; order Osteoglossiformes; family Osteoglossidae; genus Arapaima; species Arapaima gigas. Next base: position 114,211 of record UFQX01000576.1, on the reverse strand, counting down.
ACGCTGAAGACAACAGAGTGCAATCTGCTGAGGTGCACAACTTTTAAAAGTTTTTCCTCAGGCAGCACAGTAGGCTTCAGCTCAGAAAGGTGAAAGTTCTCAACGGGGATCTGCTGTTTCACCCTTGAGTAGGTTCCCAAACTGAATGTTCAGCTTTACACGGTGAGGGACTTAAATTCGCTGTCCTGTCTCCGCAGCCAAGCAAACAGAGACAGATGCAAATGCTGGAGGGCCCCCTGTGGAAAGGTGCCCCATCTGTGGGGATAAGGTGTCAGGCTACCATTATGGACTACTTACCTGTGAGAGCTGTAAGGTAGGAGAAGTGAGAAGTGCTCACACACATGCACACACACCATCATTTGACATATTTACAAATGCAGACACCTCTTTCCACACACACACCCATAATCTCTCTCTTGCTCTTCCACAGGGGTTTTTCAAGCGAACAGTGCAGAACAACAAGCTGTACACTTGTGCAGAGCGGCAGAGGTGCCCCATGGACACAGCGCAGCGCAAACGCTGCCCTTACTGCCGCTTCCAGAAGTGCCTGGCTGTCGGCATGAAGAAAGAAGGTATGGAGATCTCCTTGACTCTGGTCAAGGGGTTGCATGGGCCCATCACAGGGACAGCATGGCACATGGGAAAAGAGGTTGACTAACATCTACTCCAGGCTGCTGTGTGGAGTGGGGGAGGGGGGTCACAGCAGACATGCCACTCTGTAGGAGAAATGTCTGCTTTGTTCAGCATGCCTGCCTTTTATCTCCAAAGACAGTCCAGCTGCATTACAGTAAATTTCTGTACATTTTATGAGCTATCTGTTAATCAATAAACCTGCTGACCTGGGAGTTGTCATAACCGATAAAGTGCACAGATTACTACACTGTACTGTACAACAGTGTCTGTAACTGAACTTTGAGATGTAAGTGTATGAGCAGCCTTATAGTGGACATGGATGCTAATGTAGTATTCTTGGTTGGAGCAGCAGTGTAGTTGCTGGATTAAACATCTTTTGCTCTTTGCTAAGAATGTGCAGAGTACTGACACTGTTGAAGTATGATTATAATAACAGTTTGGGTTTGACAGCGGTTAGAGCGGACCGAATGAGGGGTGGGCGGAACAAATTCGGACCTCTGTATCGTCGAGACAGGCAGCTGAAACAGCAGAGAGAAGCTTACCTCCATTCCAGTGGTACCCCCTACAGGGTCAAACTCGAGAGCATTGCAGCGCAGCTCCCTTCATCACATGAGCTTCACCTGCTGACCACTCACTCTCCAACAACACTCCACTCTGACCCGTTCCACCATCCCCAGCTCCCACCCTCTGGCTCAGGCCAGTCAGAGTTCCCTATTTTCATGGACTGCACCTTGAACAGAGACCAGCCCTTATCCTCACCCTCCTTCTACCCTGCTGGACTGTACCACCCCAGTTTTCAGGGGTACACACAGGGCAAGGCAGAACTCCTGTTCAGCTGCAGCCAAGCCCCTGCCATGCCCAGCACTGTTTCCACAGTTTCCAGCACTCCCACTGCTGTGCCTCTACCAACCTCAGAAAGCTGCTTCCTCACGGAACTCCTCAACAGCGAGCCAGATGAAGCACAGCTCTGTGCTCGGGTTTTGGCCAGCTTACAGAAGGAGCAGGCAAACCGTGGGAAACATGACCGACTCAACACCTTCAGCATCATGTGTAAGATGGCTGACCAAACGCTCTTTGGGCTGGTGGAGTGGGCCCGCAACTGCATCCTCTTCAAAGACCTTAAGGTAAACAAATGTATATGCAAACGCTATTTTAAAAGTAAGTGTTTGAGCAATTAAATGATCAGCATGTTGTCTATTTAAATCCCATGAGAAGAAAAGCTATCATACCTGGGGGGGGGTGGAGATTTATAGATATTCAACTGTTGTCCAATTCTCCTGTGTCCAGGTGGACGATCAGATGTGTCTGCTGCAGAACTGCTGGAGTGAACTGCTGGTCTTAGACCATTTGTACAGGCAGGTTGCCTATGGAAAGGATGGTAGCATCTACTTGGTCACTGGGCAAAAGGTAGGACATCACACTGTGCTCCAGGCTCCAGCATTCATTCAAAGGGTGTCTGACCTGGATGTACTTTTAGTGTTTTACTTGCCTTCTGATTTTATGCTTATTGTCATTTTGTTGCCAGCAGGTGTAAAGCAGAAACAAAATTTGCTTCTGGTTCAGGCGTTACATAAATCAGTCCATCAGATGCAGACATGGTGACAATGCAAATTTAACAGTACCAGCCAGTAGCCTCTAAAGTTTATTGGCAAATTGGAGTGTGGAGGTTCCTTGATGGGCAGTGTGATCACTGACTGTTAAATAGTCGGACGGCCTAAAGAAACTTCCTGTACCTTTTGGTGTTGGATGCCATGCTGTGGTACCATGTGCTGGATTGAAGGAGAACAAACAGACCATGACAGGAGTGCAGGTGGCCTTTTATGGTGTTACGAGCAACTGTTTTGTCCCATGACCCTGGTGGGATAAGTGTACTAGGTTTTCCAGCTGTATTTCTCAAGAAAAAATTAACACAGAGTAAAACTTCAGCTAACAAGATTCTATGAAACGGATGAGGAAGACTAAGCTTGAGTCGGAACAAAAATCAGCATGCGTAGGGATACAACAGGACCAGGGCTGGGGATGATGTAGCATCTGCTGAACCATGTGAGCTAGAAGTAACCCTCAGTAACGATTCATGTCCACTCTCTGCATGTCTCAGATTGAGGTATCCACCATTTTGTCCCAAGCTGGGGTCACTCTCAGTAGTCTCGTGTCCAGAGGACAAGACCTGGTGTCCAAGCTGAGGGTCCTGCAGCTGGACAGACAAGAATTTGTGTGCCTCAAGTACCTGGTGCTTTTCAACCCAGGTGAGTCCTTGTGGGGTGGCAGAGGCCCAACAGGAAATATGTACATTTCACAGGCCAGATAATGACTGCAGTTCATGATCACCACTGAGCAAACTGCTGCTTGACTGAAGGTTGTTACTGTGATATCTAATAAGTTTGAAGCAGATTTGCAAACTGTATGTTTTTTTTTTTCCTGGGAAAGACTGTTATAATAATTAGCATTATACATCTGAAGTGCACTTGTATAGTTAGTGTGATGGAGATGTTTGGGATTTGACCATGTTACAGATGTAAAGTCAGTGGAGGACCGCACATTGGTGGAACGAACCCAGGAGCGGGTCAACCGGGCTTTAATGGACCATACGCTGCGGAATCACCCAAGGCACTCAGACAAGTTTGGCCAGCTTCTCCTCAAACTGCCCCAGGTCAGGAGCCTTGGGCAGCAAGTGGAGGAGTATTTGTACCAACGCCACCTACTGGGTGACTTACCCTGCAACTCCCTGCTGACAGAGATGCTGCACACCAAGCACAGCTGAGAAGGCTCCAGACCCACCTGTCACCTGTGAAGACCACAGACCTCATGAACACCTGCACCAGAATGCATGTGAAACAGTTTAGTCATGTGAAACTCCAGCCAGGAAGTCTCTAGTCAAATATCCGACAACACACAACAGGCCTTGATAGTTTAAAAAGGATTTTATTTTGATCCAGTCAGCAAGACTGGACGAGTTTTTCTGAACAATCTGGAGAGAGACAATACAGGAGTCTCTGCCAGCATCCATGCATATTAACAGAGCAAAACAAAAGCAAACTACATGTCAGACATGTGGAATGTAGAATCAATACCTTAACCAACATAAATAAAATCATCAGTGGAACAAAAAATCTAGTTATTAACCAATAAATATACCTCAAGATGAGATGGATCTTTCTAAAGACAAATTGCACAAAATCCAGTTCATTCATCAATTAACACACGTGTGGTTCATTCACAGACTATACAGACAATTCAGGCCAGGGTGTTGCAGGGCCATGGACACAAAGGGGAGGGGAGTTAAGTGAAGGAAACCGCAGAAGAGCACAGTGAGGCAATGGAGACAGTTGGAGGGCAGAATAAGGCAGTGGACATGGTTGTACTGGGTCAAAAAACAAGGCAGTGGATATGACTGGAATGGACCAAAAAGGCAGTAGACATCTGGAATGAGCTGAAATGAGGTAGTGGACATAATTGGAATGGACCAAAAACAATCATGGTAGGAACAGGGGAAGCAAACATTTTAACTGGGCAAAATAAGGCAGTGACCATGAATGAAATGGGGCAGAACAAGGCAGTTGGCACAGGTGCCATGGGACAGGAGAGGGTGCTGGCAATAGGACAGAGAGCAGAAGTGAAGGTAGGAAAGGCAGACAAATGGTAGGGCAGTAAAGCAACAGCTAAAGAGGAAAAGGCAGTTTGTATAAAGAACTTACCACAAGGTTAGAATTTGGCAGCACCCAGGGATTAAGGCATGGTTAGGGGAGATTTAAGACCCGCCACCATACCATCTCTGTGCATTCCTTTACCACCATGATATACTTCACATGAAGATCTACAGTAACTAGGTACCTTTAACACTTCAGAAAGAGATTGGGGGGGGGACTTACATTTCTGCCGATGATACCATAAGCCAGGGAGAGACCAGTGCACTCCTCTACTGATCACACACAATGTAGAGACACCAGTGAACTACTTATGACCCTACAGAGTGCAGAGATAGAAGTTCTTCATCCTATCACAAAAACTAGGACCCCAGCATAGTAACTCGGGGACTTAGGGATGCAGCTAGGTTACGCCACCATGAGACGAGACCCAAGCCAGGAGGCAGTGGAAGGGGAAACAGGAAGAGAGCAGTCCAGTTAAATTAGGAACTCATTTCACACACAAACAGGTCCACTAAAAAGCCCTTGGATTTGCAGGGGGAAAGAGTCACTCACCGAGTTCGATCCTTCATACTGCAGCCCTGCTACAGAATGGTCATCTGTGTGTGTATGGATACGTACGTGTGTGTGTGTGTGTGTGTGTGTGTGTGTGTGTGTGTGTGTATCTACACGCAGAGCCAGACGTAGACCTCTCACGTTCAGCTTGGAACGGCTTCTACAGTCAAGCCTCCGCTACTAAGACTGTTGTAATACCCACATGCGCAATCATGCGCAACAAAGCAGCTGGCTAGCTTAGCCATAGCTTGCCATGTCAATTTTGCTGCTATAAAAATGGTCATAAACGTTAGAGGGAAGGGAAAAAAGTACTGTCAAACAACTTTTGGATATATATACACAATCTTTGATTTTCATTTACATCATTTTGACTTGGTTATGTTCAACATTTGTATAAAGAAGTCCTTCATTTTCCAGTCATACTATCAGCATAGAATACATTGCTCCAATTCAGAGTCCTCGTAAAAGGCATGAGGAGAGGAAAAAAAGAAACAAATGAATCATCTTCAGCCTGTTAACTGAGGACTACAGATAGACAAATTTCTACATACATGCCAAAATTGAAGTTAAAAAAAAATCCCAATCATGGAGCCCAAAAGGCCAAACTGCCTCTGTAGCAGAAGCGTGTTCAGCCCTGTCATACACAAGTAATAAAGGCTCTTCCTACAAATAGAACAAGATCATCTCTTGTATTTGGACTAAGTTCCCCTCCCCAAACCCTGAAAGGTCTATTTAAAAATAAAAAAAAAGGAGCTCCAGCAGTTTTGTTGCCATACATTCAAGAGGGAGAGGTTTGACATGTGTCTATCTCTGGTTTCTGGGAGATCTTCTGTGGGGTAGAGCAGAGGACGCAAGTGCTAGAACATGTGTGTCACCAAGACCAGACATGGTAGGAAGGAGTGTTGGAGTGTAGCAGAAGGGCAGGTCTGATACAGGGTAACCTGGGAGCCCAACCCACAAGCGCAGTCCTGTTACTTGGGAGTGCTGGGCTTTTTGGGTGTTCCAGGCCTCTTGCCCTGCCACAAGTAGGCAGGGATGGTGAAAGCATCCACACTCATGGACATTGTCTTGGACGGGATGGCGGTGAACTGCTTGCGGTCTGAGCTGTACTTGTACATGAACTCCACTATGGACAAGCTCACCACCCGGGGGCCTGTGCCCGCCAGGCGCACCAGCTCCTCCGTCTCAGGGTTCATGGTGTAGACCCCCCGGAACTGGCAGCTGGAGTCCCGGAAAAGGATCAGGAAGTGATTTGCAGTGCTCTTCTCCATCTCCTGGGTGGGTGGTAGAGGGCAGAGAGCGCAAGAGAAGAACAATGAACACGAGAAACCATAACAGAGGGTGTTGATACGGCAGTGAAGTCATAATCAGATACCTGACCTCTACAATCTTGTTCTTCTGTGGCTCGTTGACTTTGCCAGCCAGGCAGCAGCGGGAAATGGCATTGTGGATGATGAACTTGTTGGATTTGAAACTTGGCTCCTTGTACAGCTTGGGCCCTTAAGAACACACACATGAACACACACAGAAGCTGAAATCAACAAACTCTGGCCTCACTTAACTATACTGTGACAATGATAAACGTATATAGAGAAATTTTATTAAGACACAGTCTAAGAGTCTCTGCCTGACAGTTTCACTCATGAAATGGATGCCTTACCTGTGTATTCAGGGACTGATGCTGGGGAGGAAATGGTCGAAGCATTTTCCCAATCCTTCTCTCCATTTTGACTGGCCAGGCGCCCTGGGGACATCAGTCTTGAGGGTGAATGAGATCGGCTGAGGGACAGCAGGAGAGGGAAGAGACAGTGAATCACTGTAGATATGGAGAGTGAGGGTGTGTGGGTGCTGAGTGCAGGGCAACTGCTATGGATATCAGCACTGTTTTTGGTACAGGACATTACCTTGGAGATTTCCTGTTGCCAGCATCATTAGCCATGGTGGACAGGCTGAGGGTGGAGTGCGAGTAGACTTTGTTTAACCTGGAGCCTGCAGGTGCAGAGGAAGCAGTTATTTTATGGACAGGTTCAAGGTGAGGTTCAGGGACAGGGGGACATGGAGACAGCGCTACTCACCGATGAAGCCCTTGGCAGGACTGCGGGACAGAACAGAGTCATCTCGGAACACAGTTTTGGGCCTCTGTTTTTTGACTCCCCGCACTGTGGTAGGCTTCTGCCGCAGAACCTTGTCCAGATCCTCCATGATCTTCAACTGCTGCCGCCGCTCGTACTCCTGTCGGGTGAAGTCCCCCCGACGCTGGGGGGTCCCCTCTGGGGGTGGGGTCCGAGCAGGAGGAGGGGTACATGGTGTTTTGGGGCGATTCCCAAGACCTTCAGTTTGGAGCTCCTCCGCGTTGGCCATTCTGAAGGGCAAAGTTCATGCAATCTGAGTAACAGTTACCATTTTAAAAAGAATTATTCTAATGCTGACACTTTTAAAAGTGTTAGGGACACAAAGACTGTCCACACTTCTTGTGGGCACGAAGACAATGTGCAATTAAACAGAGTACATAGTCCAAAGTGTGTCACAGCCATCGAGTGTATGGACATCTCATCTCCACGCGTTTCCTACCTGGCCTCCCTCTCCTTCTCTAGTTCCTGCCTCCGCCTCTTCATCTCTTCTGCTCTTTTCTGCTGCTTCTCAAGCAGAGCTGCTTTTCTCCTTTCCATCTCATCTTCAGGCCGTGCCTCATCCTCCTGCATGTGCACAAACATGGTTCAGAATAAAGAGAACTGAAATGGAAACAAAGTGACAAGAAAATTTAATCAGAACTGCATGACTGTGGCCTCTGACCTTGAAGAAGAATCCGACACCAGCCTTAATCTCGGACTCCGTTTGGTCACTCATTGAGTCAGAGAACGCATCGGTGCCATCATCTGTCTCCTCATTCCGCAGAGATGACAGGGGAATCTCAATCAGGCTGCTGCGCTTGCCGCTTGCAGCAGCCGGCACGTCACTTTCAAAGGAGCACTCAGAGGGGGCCCCAGAACCGCTGCCTTCAGTACCGTGGTCTCTCCTGACACCAGAACCTCCCTCCAGCTCCAGGCTGAAGACAGTGCGGTCATCAAAAGACCCCGACTCGGATGAGTTGTCGTCGGCTGGCCGGGGAACGGGGTCCGGGGGGCTTTCACCACTGAGGCTGAAAGAAGATGAAGTCTGTACCTGGCAGTGCCGGGGTGACACCCTGCGCAAGTGAGGCAAGGTGTCCACGTTCTGAGGGGGGGTTAGCACGCGGGCGAGGGGGGGGAACTTGAGCTCCAGAGGACGGGTCTGGTGGTGAGGCTGCTTAGGGCTCTTCGGGGGTGCAGACTGGGCTCTGCGGTGAGATGCCTGAGGGGATTTTGGGGGTGCAGCCTTGCGAGATGGGGAGGGAGAAGGCGAGGCAGACGAGGCTGCGGATGGCAGCTCACGGGTGTGTTCTCGGGAGAAGCGTGGTGTGAGAGAGGCTGCGGGCTTCGTGCTGGCTGGGATCACCCAGGCCTGAGTGGCAGCGCCCGTAGCCTTCTTGTGCATCAGCTGGCTCTGCTGCTCGGACAGACGCTGCATGTCCGTCTGCAGGGAGTTGAGTGCCGCGCTCAGCTTGGATACGGCATTGTTGTAGTCACCCAGCCCAGTTAATCCCACTCTCTCCCCCTGCGCTGGCTCCTTAGAGAAGGTCACCTGCTTCTCCAGCATGGGAGTGGCATTGCTCTTTTCTGTGGTGTTCATCAGGGCGCGTTGCCCCTCATTATCATCATGCATCAGGTGTTCCTCAGGGGCTTGCCGGCTGAGGTCGTCCACAGTGGAAGTAGCCCTGATGTCACCCTCCTCGGCTGGCTCGCCCTGTTGCTGTTCCCGCTTTAGCTGCAGGAAGGCGCTCTTGCCCAGGCGCTGCCGGTGCTTCGCAAAGATGGCCTCGATGCGCTTCTTCTGTGCCTCGATGGCCCTGCGCTTCTCTTCCAACCGTGCCCCCAGCTCCGACATCTCTGTGTTAAGTGCGGGGCTCTTACTGGGGCTCTCCTCCGACTTCTGGGCCCAGGTTGTCATGTGAGGGGGAGGAGCCTCATTTGTGGGTGTGTCTGGAGCAAGTTTCTTCTTGCGCTCAGCAAAACTTGTCATCTTCACCCCGCTGTCAGGATGCTCCTCCCCCCTCAACTCGGGCAGGTGGCCGGTTGGGGCGGAGGAGGAAGTTACAGTGGCTGTGGGTGTGCTTTGGGACTTAGGGAGATCTTCAGAGGCATCAGAGTCCACGCTGCCATCGCGCAGGACAGAGTCATCGTCCCGGGACCCCTCAGAGGTGCGTCTATTTCGTTGTTGGCTCGAGTCATGCTCCTCTCCCACTCTGTATAGCATGCCAGAACGGGGTGGGGCAGAGGAGCTTAGGGGAGCTGGGCCCCCATTGTGCCTGATGCTGGTGGGGTCATCAGGTGAGTGCAGGTAGAAACCATCAGGAGCTCCGTCTGGATGTAGCCGGGGCTCCAACTTGCTCTCATTGTGAATTATTTGCAGTGCCTCTTCAATGGTGGGGAGATCTGTGCCCTCCCCCAGCCCATTCTCCATAGGTCTGCTCTGATCTACCCGCAGAGGAGGGGAGCATACCTGCATGGCCCAGGAGGCACGGTGTGAGGCTGGGGGACCACCAGGGCTTTGGTTCTGGTTCACTAGGTGGCACAGATCCTCTGGTGGGGTGTAAGGGGTACGCATAATGGCCTGGCCCACAGGATTCAGGTTGTCAGAACTCACAGAGCGAGTGATTGCATTCACCGGGTTCCCCATCACAACTTCCACATCACTGTCCAGACCAAAAGGAATGCTGAAGGACACAGCCGATGACAATGGACGACTGGGGGATGGGGGGGTGAGAGAAATCAGGAAAAAGGATGAAGAAGAGATGGCAATCAGGAAATGGGACTAGTTACGGTAAGAGAGAGCAAGGAGAAGAAAAACAATCAGGAGCAAATCAAAATGACAGAGTCCTGTGACAAGAAGAGGAGGCAACAAGCTGTTGCAGAGGCTCACCTGAATGGCTTCTTAGTCCACGTTCTTCCCACTCCTTCTACATGAGACAGTGAAGTAGACTGAGTCAGAGGTCCTGGACACACAGATACACACATATCAAACAAGACATATAGATGTCACAAACATACAACAAACACTGTTGCAGACCTCCCAGTTCTTAATAAATGACCCACACAAAGACACACACCCTGTTACAGTTCAGTAGACATGTGGAAAAAGATCAAACAGATACGAGATAAAGCAAACAGGATCAACAGACCTAAACAAACATCTCCAGCTGATCTCACCTGGAGTGATGCTGGAGGAGCTAGGCAGGAAGGGCTTCTTGAACATGGAAGGAGAGGCACTGAAACTGAAACACAGACAATGTTTACAAACTAATGGTAACAGTTAAGATTCCCATGTTGTATATAAAGTAAATTCTCACTCTGCACTGAGTGGAACAAGCATACACTGAACCGAAGTGGTTACTAGGAAACTGTGGTGCAGAGGCCAGTGGACAGTGCCCTACCTGTTGTTCTTCCCAGTGTTCTGAACCAAGTAGTCATTCAGTGCTGAAGCATCTGGAGAAAACAAACTACTTTTTAACTTAAACTAGATAAGCTCCTGAAAAGCCTCACATTCTGCATTCACATACACCATCACAACACAAGCCAAGCAAAACCACACTAGCTGTTTGAGGACTAGCAGCCAGAGCAAGGGGTCCCCTGTTACTCCCTGCCATGTCCCAGTTCTCACATTGCGCACTCATAACCTCCGCCCTAGTTCCTGTACCTTCCAGATCCAGCGCGTCTAGTGGCTGGACAAACTCTGGCTTTTGAACCTCGAACCAAGACAGCAGTTCCGCCAGGAAGCTCATGATGTTCGGCTGGAGGGGAGGGTGCATACGGTTAACAATACAGGCTGCCCAAGTCATGTGATCTTACTAAACTGCACAGGCAGAACAGCAGATTATACTACGTTACCAACTCACAAACAGGCTGATTATGCCCCATTATTTTACATAACATTATATTATAATTATAATATATATTACTATTATATATTATATCATCAGCCATACCTGCAGAACTGGAGGGGAATAAAAGAAGTCCTCCAATGCCAGGGGGCAGCAGCTCTTAAGGCAGCCATCACAGAAGTCCCGGATCAGCTGCAGGTTGTATAAGCTGTCTGCTACTGACATGGTGTCCTTCCAGCATACATCTGGTATTGAGTGGAGGAGGAGAAAAGGTGAGGAGATGTCTGGTGGTGGGGAACTAATGAAGGCCTACAGGCTGACAACGCACCTTCCAGATGCAGGAGGTTTGGGCAGTAGAAGTGGACAACTGCAGCAAGTGCACAACCACTGGAGAGGTCCTTCACACTAGTGACCATGGGGAATGTGGGAAGGTGCCTTTGCACCATCTTATCCTTTCGGTAACGGTTCTGAGGGTGAGAAAGAAAAGATACAATACAAGTGAGAACACCAGTCAGGGAGATATGGGCTGGTCAAAGGGTTGGGTCATGAATGTCTCACTGACTTTACAGGAAGCCATGTGACCAGCACAGAGTTGACCAGACCAGATTCAATGACCCTCTTCCCTCGAACTACATGCAAGGTGGCATCTTCACACCGCGACCACAACAGGACCACACCGTGACCACATCAGGACCACACGACTGAGATACACTGAGACCCAACAAGAGCTAACAAAGTACAAATGTCAGGTGTGCTCCTGTTTCGGTTACAGTGTGAGCAACTCGTGGTCACTGCCAATGACTTAATACAGACTGATCCATATTAAGTGCAATTAAAGGTCGTGTAAGAGTTCACCATCCTACAATTCTCTCAGAGTGATGGGGACCCTCTAGCACCTGAGGGTCGACCTGTCCTCAGAAACTAATGACAGAAGCCCTCAACAATTACTGAATCAGCCCATCGCTGCTCTCACCATTGTCCTTCTCCAGTTAGACCATAAATTCAAGGAAAAAAAATGCACATTGGCACAGCACAAACCAAAGGCCAGCCAGCAAATTTTATCAGCTGCAAAGAGATCACACACGCACGTCCAAATCCACACACATGCATAGCACACACATGACGCTCAGCCAGTCACAGTTCATGTTCAACTCCCCAGATGCAGTGTGAGACAGGAAGGAGTACAGACATGACAAGAGTTAGCATGCCATGGGAAGCGCGCAGCCTCTGCGCAGATGAGGGGCTGAGCTGGAGGACGGACAGGAAGTGGCAGCTGGAAACAAGGAGGTGGCGACAAGGGTGCAGAAGTTTCATCAGGGGGTTCGAACCACTACATCAACTCGCCCCTGTCCCCTGTACACTCCTGCACTTCAGTCTCAGTAATCCAAGTGGGAAGGGGCCCAGCCGAGTTGGGGTGGCGATTGCACTCCCAACCTGAATCTCCAGATCCGTATGCTAGACAGTTTTCTATAATGCAGCAGCACCTTTCAGTGATGGAAGCAAACCTGGGCCCTCCCTACCCAGTTCAGAGGACACACAGACATGACAAGAACAAACAACAAGGATGGAGACGCAAAGTGGTGCAGCTCTGTGTGAACATGGAAAATCCGAGTGTCTCTGTCTTGTTTCTCTGGCCCCTGGCTGCTCATGGCTCCCCAGAGCGACACCTTACCGCTGGCTCCTTATCCTTTGACTCCCTCAAACAAAAAGCGAAGGCACTCTAGATGCAAATGGCAGAGAGAGGAGAAGCACGTAAATGCCGCGTTGCCGTGGGAATGGCCACAAAAGGGGGGCATAGACAGGGTCCGGTGGTGCCACATGAAACTCTGCTGATTGGTCAATGGGCAGAGGGGGTGTGGCAAGGACGATTGCTTCGGATACAGGGATACTGGGCACGATTCACCCTTTTCCCCTTGACCTTTGATCCCATTTTCTGACTGAGGAGGTATGTATCATTCAGTTAAATTTAGCAGTAGCACAGTGTCCACACACCCACCCTACCCTAATCAATCAAACATGGTTGCAATTTTAAAGGAGCAAAGTTACATTGAGAAAAAAGACCTCAACACTGCTAAGAACTGAAATCCCCATACAAATCTGAACACCCAAAAAAACTGCTGCAAAACATGAAAAGGTCAAAGTAAACAGTTACATTCACAGAAACAGTATTACAAAATCTTAAGTATCCGTTATTATGTGACGAGAGACACTTCTCACACTGTGCAGCTAACGCTAAAAGCTGCAAACCGGCAGAAGAATTTGGTTTACGGGTGGGGGGGGGTGGGTACAGTAGCAGAAGAAGGGGCAGCAAGTGCAGACTCTGCTGGAGCCCATGTCCTCTGTAGACCACAAGCAGCCACGACTTTATCCCAGGAATCCCAATAATAGGTCCTAAACCAACACACTTGCATTACTGTGCCAGCACAATACTAACATGTCCCTTACAACCTTGTGCCCCCTACATGAATGACAGCTCCCAAAGCTGTCAAAATGATGTCATACCTCAGGTGGGACGAAGCATGTCCTACCCAACCACACCCCCCCAACATCAGTGGCGAACAAACAGCCCAGGCCAGCATAGGGCAACAGGAGCACCATTCCACCACAGTGCCAGCAGGAGAAAGGACAAGGCAACATGGGGCCAAGTGCAGGCGCCTCCTCATCGTGTGTGCACGGAGGAGCCGCAAGAGAAAGCGTCAAGAGAAGAAAAACAAGACTTACAGGAACAAGTTTCCAGTACCAGCGGGTAGGACACTGTCAGAGGAACAGTCAGAGATTGAGAGCAGACAGGAAGACAGGAAGAGGAAGAGAAAGAAAGACAGGAGAAGAGGACGAGAAAGAGTATTAAGGGGGATTAAAGGCACTCTGGTTGAAAGTTAGAAGACTGAGTGTTCTTGGCCTTCTTCTAAAGTCTATAGGACTGCAGTGAACTGGGTTTAGCAACTAGTGCTACAGTGTATGTTCGTATGTAAGAAGGAGTGTGTGTCACTGTTACTTACAGCAGGCTGAACGGACTGTGAATCCTGGCTGGCCTGAGATCCCTGGGTGAACTCTCTTTCAGTGCTCTCTCTTAGCTTCTGGTTCAGCTGCAGGACACGAACACGCAGAGGATGATACGAGAATGTGTGCACAAACGGCACATCCTCACACACAAACAGGGACACAGTAACACTGAAACAACAATTAGGAAACATGTAAAACATTCACACAGTCCACACCACAAGTTCAAATTGCCAGGAGGAGGCTGTGCCAAGACCGGACCAATCGGAGCAGTGTGACAAAAAGGACTCAGCATGGGACCTACCCGGTTGACCCAGTACAGCAGTGCCTTCTCCCAGCTGGCTCCAGCCCCCAGCTGTTCTGGTCCACTCAGCAGCTTCGCCTCACTCACCGTCTCCATGGCACTCACTGCCATCAGCGAGTCGATCACTGCCAGGTGGGCACTCTGCTCCAATTGGACAAAAAGAGCAGCAACATTAAGAGGAGGAAATGGACACTAAACAGGAGGGAAATAACAGCATGAATACATCCATCACCTTTAAATCACACAGACACACACAGCAGCACTGAGCTTGCCACTGTAACAGGAGCCTTTATTCTAACTTCAATAAAAAGAATGATTTAAAAAAGGAACTTCCACCACAAGGGGTCTCCATTGTCCCTCTGGCCAGATCTGAGTCAGCAATAATGCATGTCTGACTGGAAGAAAGTGTGACAGAAATCAGTGTGGAATATCAGCTTGCCTCATTGAGGTGGAAAAATCAGTTTTTGCTGAGACCACAGCTGAATACACACCCAAACACAGAGATAATTGCCTCCAAATGCTAAGTTGGCAAATGTTTACATTGTTCCATTTAAACTGCAGTCAGTGGCTGCTGAAAGACTTGATAAACAGAAATCCAATGTCCATCCTTCAAATGAGATACCAATACTACCTTCCTAGATAAATTACACTAAATTTTTTTTCTCCCTCTCTCAGGCACACACAAAATCTACGGAAACAACTTGCACGACTGGCAGGAAGTTGAGGGGCCTTGTAATGAACTCACAGGGGAACTGAAGCCATGCGGCGGATTGTTCCAGAAAACCCAGGAATCCCACATCTGTGGCTGCTATCTGGGTTTCCAAAGCAATGTGCACCAAAGGAGATGGTTTTTAAAAAAATCTGCAACTCCACACACCTCACGTGACAACACATCTGCAGTTTACACCTAGCACTCGGTTCTAGGCTTTAATTCCAACACCGCATCAAAACTTCTAAAACAGGTTCAACTTGAACTGTGGCCTCCAAATCGACAAGACACCAATTGGCACTACCCTATAGAGGTGGAACACACCTACCTGACTAGGCCCCCCCCAACAAAGAAGCTCATTAAAGCTCTCG
Organism: Arapaima gigas; assembly: GCA_900497675.1. Classification (NCBI taxonomy): domain Eukaryota; kingdom Metazoa; phylum Chordata; class Actinopteri; order Osteoglossiformes; family Osteoglossidae; genus Arapaima; species Arapaima gigas. The sequence continues at coordinate 99,039 of UFQX01000576.1, read as the reverse complement.
TTTATCATGCAGCTCAGCCAAAAAGAGCCTTGGATTAATATGGCAAGACAGTTAAACAGCTGTGTGGTCAGAACCTTCAAATCCCAGGGCCTTCAAACGGGAATGTTCTTCACTCAATGTTTCCCGATAACCAGAATGGCAACCTATCCTGTCCCACCAATCTGTGTGGTCAGACAAAACCACGGCGTTCCACTGTAAATCAGGTCAGAGCCCAAACCCTCCAGACACAGCCTCTATTCTCTGGCTTTCTGGCATTTGGGTGCCACCAAGAGCAACCCTCCTAGTCCACTGGTGTCCCACTGTTACCCCACCTCAGAGTACTTCCTCACTAATGGCTGACCTCATCTCACACCAGACCATAGCCATTAACTCTAGATAAGTAGAAGTAACCAGTGACAGAGAGGAGCGGAGCACTTATTCCGCAAGAGAGGACCATGGCATCTTCTCAGTCTTTCCTTTGCTACTACAGCAAAGTGCAGCATGCTCGCACACACACACCTGCCCACGAAGGACTTGAATTGCACTCCTCCTGGCAACCAAACAAGGAGGCAGAGTTGGGGGGCCGCAGCACCGCATAGTGGCAACAGGGAGGGGCTGCAACTCTCTCGAATCCACCAAACCTCATCAAAAGCTCTGCTAATGAAAGGCAAGGGCAGCTAGTTCAGGATACATACAATTTCCCACAATGCACCTCTCTGTAATACTTTGTGCTCTTTCTCCTGTAGGGCACCTTGGCCACACTTCTTAGCATGAAACCGCACCACTGCAGCACCAGTTACTGTGTGTCCTTCACTGCAGTTTGCGACAAACACAGCATGGTGCATTTACAAAGCACTAACCAAGTTTTGAGCTTACAAAAAATGTGGTCAAAATGGGGCCTGCACCTTCAACACTGTATGAGTGTGTTTGTTTGTGAGAGAAATCTCTCTCCGGCACTGCAATGTGTGCCTATGTGTCACTAGTCTGGGTTAACTGGACAGGGATGATGCAGTCTGGTCTGGGCAGCAGATTTGCACTAATCTCCACAGATCTTTATCCGCCGTCTGAGGGATGAGGTGGGGGCTCCATCCAAATGCACATCCCCAGACACTACATGTACATTTAATCATTTAGCAGACGTCTCCAAAGCAATGCACAGCTCATAGTAAAAAAACTTGCATTAGCCACAATACATCAACACATGCAAAAAAAAAGTGTTAAAGCATCTGTGGAACTCAAATAAACAACCCTTCCTTTGTCCCTCTTCATTGAGCAGAATTAGCAGTGAGTAAATGCAGTAAAAACTGGCACCTGGGAGTGTAAAATGAAACAGGGTGCTGTGCCAGGCATCCAACAGCATTCATAGTTCTATCAATGAATAGGAACTGATCTGGAACTGTGTTACCTCTTGATACAAAATAGATTTCTGTCCCATGTCCGTGACCTGTTTCTGTGACCCCCCCCCATAGAGCTCATCTCTAACTCTCAGTGCAGGGTTGTCATGACATCACGCCTGGGCTTGGTCAGCCTGCATGCGACCAGTGCTGCAGCTTCCCAAGCACATGCTTCAGGAAAACAGAGTACTGTTAATTAATTACTATTTCTCCACGGGACTTGAGTGCCACATTTGTGCAGTAAGTTACTTGCAGTGATGCACTCATTTAACCAATGGATAAAATTTACTATACGAATTCAGAGCAAGTACCTTGATCGAGTGTCCTACTGCAGAAGTGGGATACAAAACACAGGTCCTTTGACAGCTGTAGCTACTGTACCAGAAGCTGCAGCAACATGTAGTAAATATTCAATGAACAGAACAGAATTTCATCTGCCAATCACCAACTCAAACATCATTGGGCCTCAAATGTGGAGCAGCAGGTAGCGCAGCAGATGTAGCCGAATAATTGAAAGACCTGGGTTCAAAACCCACTCACATTGTAGTACCCTTGAACAAGGTTATAATCCCTGAAACACTCAAGTAACAATGGCCCTGCTATATAAATTGGTAAATCATTGTAAAGTTGATTATCTAACAGGGTAACTCACCTTTGATGAGTGAGATAAATGAACAAACGTGGAACAAGGAATGGGCTCACGTTCAGTTAAAGACAAAAGCCACACAAAACCATGTCACGTACATCTGTGCAGCGGAGAGAGGAAGGAGACCCTGTAATGACTGGGTGTGAGAACAACGGGGCCACATTCCTGCCACCAAGCAGAGAGTGACACAGCGCACCAGTGTTGAAGTTCAGTGAGCTGTGGCAAATTTCCCTCGCGAAGCTGCCACACACTCAAATAAAATCACTTCCTGTAGCAAAAATGAAACCATGGAATGATGAATCACACAGGCCTAACAAAACCAAGTTTTAGTCTGAAAAAAATTACAAAGATATTCTTGTTTGAAACAAAAGCATAATGATTTACGAATTCACGTACATTTGATAAGTGTTGGCACCAGAAACTGCAGGGTAATCGTGACTTAGCCACAACACCATGCAAAGAGACACCAGGCTGCGGCTGGAGAGTGGGCCCACAGGAATTCTGGGACATCCCAAACTGAAAAAACTGGTTCTGCTGAACAGCGTGAAATCCTGAGAACATACCGTTACTGACAATTGGGTGAGTGACAGAAATATTGGGCTAAAATTGTATGAAGGTATCAAAGTCCTAGGTGCCAAAAAGAAGCACTAAATTACTGTGTTTACCAGCTCCAGCATGAGTAACAGGGTGTCATGTGCACAGCAGACAGAAAAACGGAGATGCAGAAAGAATTGGCTAAAATGGGTAAATATCAATTTGTTGAATGCTGATTTTATCATTTTTGCGCCTCTACCTGTGCTGATTTAAAATGACTCTTTGTCCATGCTGCTTTCTCCTGACGTTACTCTTTTTTTTGTGTTTTTTTTTTTTTTTTTTTTACTGTTGTGCCAGTAATCTTCTTTGGTTCTGAGGTAGAGTGAGGGCTCCTGGGAATGCCAACAGTGAATCTGAAAAAGGGCTGTGGGGGAGTGGCAGATCGCTGCTGTGCTAAAGCTGTTTACTGGCCAGAACCCAACCAGCCCCTCCATCCTCCTAATGCAGCGCGTTGACCCACTTTCCACTCTGCACCCAATCCAGACAACATGAGCTGAGCACCGAGCTCCTTGGGGCCACAGATGTGTCAGGTGGTGCCAGATGAGGTAAAAGACTCCCAGAGGCACCACTCTCAGCTAATGGAGTGCTGAATTAAACAAGGTACAAGCTGATCATAGTGCTCACAGGAGAATCAGACAGCACTAGACAAACACTGCACTCACAATTGCACCAGCCAAGCTCCACCATTAAGCAGCTCAGCCATGGCCACCAGGAGGCATCAACAGGGCACAGACACTGTGTCTGGTCAATCATTGTGCCATTCCCAGCATGCCTAGCACGGTACAGATATCCATCTCGTACCAGTGGGTGGGAAGTAACATGTTATTTAGCTAGAACTGCTGTAGTACAAAATTACCCAGCTGCATATATATGGGCAAATCATCATAAGCGGCTTAGTGTTAAAAAAAAAAAAAAAAAAACTTTGAACAAAGGAGTTAAATAAAGGAATAAATAACAATAAACACTAATAAATAAGACCTTCACTCACTACTCTGATCCTGACTCCCTTACAGCAGGAAGCCTCTGAGGCAGTTTCCTGAACCCCCAACCCATTTAACAAGCCCAGATCTCCTTATTTACTGGTCCACAACCCATCATGGTGCCACAGCCACAATACCCATGTCTGGTTGACCACCACCACAGGGCTCAGACCATTCAGAGGGGCTTTTCTGGCTTGGACCTGCCATTTAAATGAGGACACACCCTCACACACAATGACTAGATACATACTTTGCTGGAAAAAAAACATGTTTCTCCTTTTTGTTTTATTCATTGGTATTCTTCAAAACAGCATTTTATCAGCACAAAATTCTCACCATTTTGATGGGCTTCATCCGGAGGTCAGCCTCTGTCACCAGGGCATCCTGGTCTTTTGGGACCACACCTTTCTTGGCAAGGAGCTGCAGAAGGGCAGCATTGTCCCTAGGGGGTGCTGGGACCCCTACTTTGCTTCCCAGGATCAGACCATAGGCCCGGAAGTAGAGCTCTGAGGACAGCAGCAGGTGCGTGACGGGGGGCTTGATGTGCTCCTGTTCATACTGGTCACAGTAGAAAGGGTCCCGCAGCTCCACTGGCACATTTTCTACAGAAAGAGAAGAGGAACATACGGCACATCAGCACCTCAGCGGTCAACATGAGGCGTTGATATTACATAAACACACCAACGGTCTCAACAGAAGGACAGGAAGGACAAACAGAGTATGCAAATCTACACACCCACCACATATATCTGCAGCATGGAATCAAGAAAGCAAAACCTCAGATGTGGTAGAATTAAGCAAAGCAAACATGGTAAATGCTGTGACATCCCATGGCTCTTGTCCAGTGGAAAGGGAGGGTATAACAGCGAAAGTGGGGCACTCCCCAACAGCCAGGGCTCCCTGCTCTCCCACCAAGCAGCACAGAGCCCTGGGGCTGCAATCATTGGGATGAGATGAAGGACTTCGGGTTAAACAAACCGAGTGTGGGGGGGGCTGGGTTTGGGGTTGTGTGGGCGCAGTTAAACGAGGTAACAGCAAGTTGTGAGGATCCAGCTCATCAGAACAAGCCCAAAGGCTATGTCCTCGAAACACCAAAACACATCAGGCATCCACGCACGCACACGCATGCACGCACGCACAGCCACACAACCCTGTTCCCCACCCCCCCTCTGTGACCCACATTCTAAACGCCCCTCAAAGGCCGGTGAACAAAAACTACTTGTGGCATAGTAAGTTTTCACTGACTAAGTGGGGGGGTAACACAGTAACACTGCCCTTTGTCCTTTACAAGGTATCAGAGTTCAGTCAGACAGTACACATTTCCACAGCATTTGTACAGTGTTCAGGATTCAGGGAGCCCCACCTCCTGATGACCCCATTAGAGGGGCTATTAATTGTCAGGTATAACAGGGCTATTTTCACAAACTCTATTCACTACAGTTAAAACACCAGGTGTGAAAACACTCAAGAGGTATAGGATATGTATGTCACCTTCAGGATATTTACCTGTTTCTGCCTGTGGGCCTCCGTAACCTGAACTCAGGTAGAGAGCAAGAGCACAAGCACATCACCTGACAAGAACCAAAACACAGCACACAAATACACGCCTGAAACACACACCTGATACACCAGGTTTTCTACCGACAAACTGGTTCATCTGCATTCGTAGCCAAAGCAAGGCACACGGAGTCTGAGGACAAAACAAACAGACAGAAGTGGGACACAGAGGAGACCCTGATGAGACGACATGAGAAAACAGAACAGTCCTGAGAAGAGCCCAGCAGATACCATGAAAGCTGCTCACAGACAGCGTACCTCCTGGGCTGTGGGTTTGGATGTGGGTTTGAATCTGACTCTATGTGCAGAGTTTCAACGTTCTCTCCAAGTTACAGTGTTTTCTTCTGATTCACCAGCTGACAGTCCAAAGACATGTTTCAGGTGACCTGTGTACTCCTAAATTGTGCTTTGTCTGTGAGAGTCATTATGTTAAAATGGGTCTATTGTGTGGATGGATACTTGAGAAATGTGAGAAAAACTTGTATAAGGCATTAACAAATTATTATTATTATTATTATTATTATTATGTGTTTCTTACAAGTATTATTAACAACAATAATAATAATGATCACTGTTATACCAACACTCTGAGTTAACACTTAACTCGTCCTGTATACACACACTCCTCAGCACATACAGCCCTCATGGTCCAACAAGACAGGCTGATGATACATTTAAAGCTAAAGACAGATACGGGGAGACATGGGGACACAGAGGGACAGAAAGGGACACAGGAACCTCATTCTGTGCATCACTTAAGTGCAGCAGTGAAAGATAGTGGAGACAGTACAGATGCAAAGCAGGATGCAAAGGTCAGCTGTGCGTCAGATGTAGGGGACCGATAGAGAGCTCATTTCCATGCAAGCCCCAGCCAGCAGTCAAGCACCTGAACAACGGGGTGAGTCTCACATATACAGACACACTGAGTGCACATCTCAGAGCTCGCTCACAAAGGAGATCTGTTAGGAGAACCACAAAGGACAAGCAGAGAAAGAAAACCAAAAATACACTTTTTAGCACTTCCACAGCCTTGAATGCCTCCTGAATTTCAGCTGAGGCAAGGATGACAACTGGAGGTCAAAGTTCACAGGGACAGTTTTCTGTATCGAAGAGCCCAAGGAGAACAGAAGCACAGAGCTGACTGCGCCCCCCTATCATTTGTTATCTGCCTGGACTGGGCTTCCTAAAGACGCAATCCAACGTACACACACACACACACACACACACACACACACACACACACACACACACACACTAGCTGGAATAGAAAGCAAGAGTGCAAAACGGCAGAACAGGGAAAGAGCAGCAGATGAGAAGGTCCTGGTTGGAAGTGACAATCTTGCAGCACATTTTAAGGAGGGAACGTGAACTCCAATGCTCCTGTCCTGCTTGTCACAGGTGAGACGAACCAAGGAGATGTGAACAAGGACCCCAGCTCCCCAAATTCACTAATGCATAGCGCACTGACCATGAAAGGCCAGGAGAAGTGATCAAAACATCAGCAATTCCTGAGCTCATCTTTGCACATTAAGTTACTCACTTTGCGTTTTGACTTATGCATTAAGGTCCGGCCTGGTCACATAGCTGCATGCTTCCTGAAGCAATTCTGGTTACTCTGCTGTCGGGCAAATTTCCAGATCCTTCCTGCAAACCATACTGCACTACCTGATCAGAAGTACTATACTGCAAATACCTACTACCGGCAGGGCTTTTAAAGGCCAAATATATGACTCAGTTTCATCCCTCTGGCTCCTACAGCTCATGGTATTTTTAGTGTGACAGTGTACATGAGGAAGACGTCAAGCTCCATGCTTAATAACAAGGATGGCCACCGGCTCTGTTGACAAGTCCATACAAATAATGGACGAACAGACAGACAGGTGGAAGGGACCATGCATGTGGAGGTAATGAGAAAGTCCCAGCAACCTATGGCTGGGCAGAAGGTCGGGGTGTTATCACTGGTCCAGTGCGCAGCCACTCCCTCATCACAGGCACAATCCAGTCAACCCCACCTACCACACAACAACCCGCTCTGACCATATGACACATACACCAATGATTCAGTTTTCTCCATTTCATTTATAAATTGGGAAACCATGCAACCCAGTCATAAGCAAAACAATACACATGAAACTGAGGGCAGGGGAGGTGCACACATGGACGTGTGCATGCACTTGCACACACACAGCTTGTTACCTACATGACCAGGTGTGGAACCTCTCTAGGGTTAAACTGTATCCTCTTCTCCATCAGCAAAGAGTTGGCACTCTGGTTGCCATAGCAACAATGAACATTAAAGGCTCTTTTCCCTCAATTAAGGAGGCATCGTGGCTGGCAGGGGATGGATACAGAGTATATCATGTTAACTTTATTTTATGGGCACGGCCCAACTGGTTTTCTGTTGTCATCAAGACTGTTTCAAGGGAGACATCTCCGATGCAAGGAGCTGCTAAGCCTAAATCGCTCTCACACAGGGACAGTGATCAACAGCTGCTGACCACTGTAGTACTCTTAAGTAAGCTAGTTACTACAAACTGCATACAATACTATGCTGTATAAATAAAGACACTGGAAAGTTGCTTTAGACTCAAATATCACCTACGTAATGAAAAATACACAAAACCTTTTTAAATTTTTCCATTTACTTTGCAACGTATGGTGTCTTTGAGCACCTCTCGACTGTTTCCACTGCCAACACACCAATCACCCATTTTCAGTATAATATCAGTGCAACACATGGGTTCTGAACCCACAACCTGTTGGTTCCAAGGTTGCCCCATGTGCTTGTGTCCCATGACTAAAGGCTGATATTCCCATTATCACCATTTACTGTGTGCTCTTAGAAGGAAGGACGGGTGGCGTACTTGAGCACAGAGACAAAACACATGGCAGCACACAGCTTGATAAGGAAATTATCACAAAAACCTAGGAACCTGCAGGACAGAGGACGATTGGGGAAGGGGCACATTCAAACTAATCTGAGTCATAAAGATGAACAGCAAGGAGGGATTCTATCTCCAGCAAACATGCCAACGCCATATACTGTCCTTCCATATCAGCAGGTGCCTGTTAATGGCATCTTAATTTTTAGGAGCTGATTAAGATTTAAGGCCTTACTTGATTATATCCACCAGTGGCAGAGAATTATAACAACATGTTTTAATTGAATTTATCCACAGAGATTAAGACCTTATAATTTTGCAATGTTTATACAGTGGGGAATGTAACCAAGTTAAATAGTTTGTTTGAAGGGTTTTTAATCCATGGCCTAGGAGGCTGTGAGGTCTGATTTCTGACTACACACCACGACACTGACCCTGTGAGAAGAATACAGAGAGGACCAGATAGCTGGCTGTTTCAGGGACTCTAATACTAACGCTGTCCAACAGAAACCGCCTGTGACGTCACCATAGCAGCAACATAGAAGCACTGTTCCAGCCCTTTCCACCTGTAACAAGGTGACGTGGCTGTCATGACTAATCACTTTAATCACCTTGACACTTCCTCACAGCAGCCCGCTCCCTGGGTGTAGCCCACAGGAACCAGGGTAAACACACTTCACATTGAGTGGCCTTTTCTACCATTACACTGCACTGGCTACCTCTTCTTGAAGTTAAACTTTCACTGAATCACAAAGTGTCACAGAAGTGACATCCATGTGTGTGACATTTAACCTCTGTCTGGAAAACACCCCTAGCCACCACGCTTACAGGCTTGTAAACCTAACAAGTCTCTACAGATACGCATGTGGCTCTGTGCAGCGATCTGAAAAGAATGAAAAAGGAAGAAAATCAGGAAACAAAGAAACTAGAACACCAGAGGCACCTGAATGAAGGCAGGGGTGGTGGACAGCAGCAGCAGCAGATTAAAATAATGAAAACCGGGGCATGAAGAGGAGGAAGCGGAGCCCCTCCCTGGGAGAGACCCAATTCAATCAGACCAAAAACAGAGCCCTGTCCAACACAGGCCACAGTGCACAGAGAACTGGCCCGGTTTCATCGTCTGAGGGGAGGAGCATCTTACACCCACATTCAGACATGCACACACCAAAACATAAGACACACAGGCGATACACAGCCAAAGGCTCCACCTACTGCAGCCTCCTTCCTCCATTCATCCAACCCCTTTGTGGTGATGACTTTACTGGGCCACCTCCTTGTGTACAGCCAATCTTATCAAGAAGCAACTCGGCAGCATCGAGATTAAAAGCAGCAGAAGTGCACTTCCAACTAGGGAATCCATTCACACAGAGAAAGAGCAGTGGGTGGAATTCTGACCACTTCTGTACCACTGATTGGTGACTTGTCTTTTTGATGTCAATCAAACATAATCTCTTATACCAGACATGTCTACGTAGACAATGTTCAGCTGACCTGGCAGAGCTCAATAAATGGAGGAAAGGAAGGCCTGATGTGCCCTGAGAGAAATGGATTTCGCCACATTCACCCTGAGACCCTGATATTGCCTAAAAATTCAAGCACACTGCCTACTGGGTCTGATCTGTGTACCTATGCAGTTCTGCACCACAAAGACAAGACACAGACAGCAGGTTCAGTTGCTCATCACTGTATAGCAGTGATCTATAGATAGCTTTAATGTGAAAGACACTTCAGCTCACCTGAGTGGAACACAAATAGAGGACTCAACATTGCAGCCCAGGGAAAACATGGGATAAGGCACCATTCATTTAAATTCCAACCCAGCACAGTTAATGTGACTTTAATAATTAGCATTCCTGAGAAGGTCCCTTTATAGTATATACTGCACTTCCTATTCCAAGCAATCTGAAATCATGAGGAGGGTCAATACAGTATTGCAACTGAAACAGAAAATTTAATACCATCATAATTCATTCAACTGACACTTTTCTCCAAAGCAACATACGGTGCTAAGCTTCTTAGAAAGATTTACCCATTTATACAACTACGCAATTTTAGTAAGCGCAATCCTGGGTGAGGACCTAGATTTAAAAAAAAAAAAACCTGGCAATGAGAAATAACTGAATCAGATGATTTTACAGAACTATTCAACCCTATTGTGTGAGGAATGGATGTGTATGAATTAAAACTAAATCTGACATTTACCAAAAGCAACATTAGATTTGTGCAGTAAGTGTACTTTGGATTGAATTGCTGCTGTTGCCAAAGTCCTTCAGTTGTAAGGAGATTGCTCTAACTGTTATGCCACCTGGTGCCTGCAATCAGAATAGCTTTTCATACTGTGGCCAGCAAGTACACTTCTTTGTGAGAATGCAAATGTGAGACACCACACAGAGGTTTTAAATTAACCTTATTTCACCTTGTTACAGGAATACTGATACAAAAAAAAAGAGGAAGACCAATGCAGAAAAGGACCACGTCACTTTTGTAGTTCCAGACTAACCAAGGGTCAAGAGAGCCACAGACAGAGTCCTCTGCACACAGTGCCCAAGGTCCACCAAAGCACAGCTTGTCCAGTATGTTTAACGTTTAATTGCCACACACTGCACGACTCAAATGGTGGACAGCTGAAACACAAAGGCAAAGTTCACCCTAATCCTAGGTAGGCTGCAGGGTTACGAAAGGCCCGGAATGTTTTTTTAGTCAAAGATTACAAAGAGAATCGGGGCTCCAATAACATAAGTGGGTTTCCTCAGCGCACATGCTGACAGTGAATCGGGATAAAAGTGATGATGTAAGAGTATCGATGCCAGTGCAGGACAGGCAGATGTTCACACCACACATTTGGCACCAATTTTAATTTCAAACGGGGTTCTGATTTGACCAGGCTACAAAGATATTATTAACCTAAACATGGTGGAGCAAAAGAAGAGGCCATGTCAGGGATGCACAGAAGGAGAAAGGACCATTTGGGAAGGACGTACAGGTGTGGCCACAGTACTATCCGATCTGTGCAACAGCCACTGATAAAACAAGTCCAAGCTAGCAGCAATTCCAGCATACATATTCATATCCATTAGAATAACGCCACACATGAACACAAACAACCGGAAATAACACATTCCCAGCAGACACAAAGCCCATCCTCAAAAATACACCTGTACACATCGGCCACTGTTTTCAGAGGTACTGAAACTGGAAACACACACACACACAAACTGCAGTGCTGCTGTGGGCGTATGCTCGTATGTGTGAGACAGAGTGAAGTAGGCCAGGGAGCATCACATATGATTCAGTCCTGGATCCACACATACAAGAACAATCAATGGACACTGTCTCATCCTAAACATGTTATCATTGGAGTGTGTCCATCAGCACACAGCTCTGTGTGAAGGGGCAGGGGGGGGGGTTCAGCAGCAATCCATACACACTGACCCACCAGAATCTGCATTTCAGGTTAACCATATTCACCACAGTTTGAAGGCATCTTTTTGGTCCTCTGGAGCATTAATTCTTTGCCATACACAAACATATGTGATGTATTCTGTAGACAGGTATGAACTGACACACATACACCCCTTCCTTGTGTGATGGATCAGAGAGACAAAGACTGCTGCTATTGCTGTCAGTGTATAAGTGCAGGCCTAGTGACTCCTCTTTGTGTTCCACCGTCACTCCTGCACTCCATGGGGGATCGACATGCTGTCTGAGGGCCCCCCCCCAGGCTGTTGCGCCTGTCATCAATAGACTGTCCTGACAAAGCTCGCGCGCGGGCGGGTGTGGGTGCAGGTACATGTGCGGGATCTAATGGCTCTCAGTGAGCAATGATAATTGTAATAATAATGATGATGATGATGATGATGATGATTGGGGGACACTACGGGGTTCGGGGTTACAGCTCATCTGATGTGCGTCTTTGTGTGGAGGAAACGCTGAGTGCGCACGTCGCGCGCGCCTCCACGCTTTCTGACAGGAGGGGGGGTGGGGGCAAGTCAATGGTACATGTTACAAACACCGGACTAGCAGTGGAACACACGCACTTATATCATGAATAACGACATATACCTTCGTTTTTTTAGCCCCCGGTCACACACATACGAACACACACACACACCGTAGTACCTGCAGTGCCGAACGCCTTTCCCAGGATCCAGCCCACACTAGCGCAGATCTTGGCCCGACTGAAGTCGTACTGCTCCAGCGGTCTGATGTCCGGGACCACAGCTGTCTTTCTCATGGCACTCGAATCCACCATGGCGGGGGAAGGGCCGAAGAGCAGCGCGAGGCGGCGTCGCGGGCGAATCAGGCAGTCATTCTAGTCGCGAGCCGGGCTACGCGCTGTTCGCTGGGGGGGGGGGGGGAGTAACAAAATGTCGCTGTGGGCAATGAAAGCGTTCCTTTGGAATCTGCGGTGTTATATCCTTAAACGGCGGCCATAGAAGACAGGTGAAGTGTGCGTGTGATCCGAAGGCCTGCGTCCATTCGGTGCGGAAAAGCGGAGGTGTGTTTTTTGACCCCGTTCCGCCGTCCGCCCATCTCAGTGCGCGCAAGACGCCGCTGACGAGCGACCGAATTCCAGGTGATCCACGCGCACGTCACTCACCCCGCTCGCCGGCCAATAGCGTTGCAGGACTAATCCACGGGAGTGAGGATGACCAATGGCGTTCCGGGGAGAAAATACGGGGGTGAAATTGGGCAGGGCACGAAGCGTGTGAACCCAGCGGACAGGTAGACAGGTGCAGTACAGGTAGAACCGGAGGTTACACAACATAACTTATAATTGTCAACCTATTAACACGTATGTTTTGAAAACTATGTCTTAGCAGCTTTAATCCTCTAACACTTAGTACTTAAACTGTGTTTTATATTGAAAAACCTTAATTTTTGCAACTCTGAAGCTGGGCCTTCAATGTTCATTTATCATTTCTGTTTATGGCTTATGACGGCACAAAACAGTGAATAATTCGGTCAGATCAGTATGTAAATAATTCTACTAAATTACAACAGATGACCTTTGGGCATCCTTCTCAATCTGCATTTTCTTGGGAAATGCAGACAGTGAGTTTTCCCCAAAATATAATAGTCAATAGGTAAACACTATAAACACAGTGGAAAAAATACAGCAAGGAACTACAATACTGTAAATGAGTCAAATGAATGCAGTCAATATAGTGAAGTGAATAATACAGTAAATAAATGGTATGTGACACTTGGGGGGTGTCTATTTGCACACTCAAACACAGAGCAACACATGCCACTTCAGCTGGGTGGGGTTGCAGGTAATACAGGCTAACAAAAAATACAAAAGTATACATAGTGAGTCATAGACAGTTGTCAATTACCCCCTTGTGATGCATTTCCATAGGCAGCAGCAGTCACAGTGTGCATGAGACTTCAGTATCTGACAGTTTGCCCTCATACAATGACAGCAGAAATGTTCATTTCTGTGTTGTCATATGCAGCGTTGCCCTTGGAGGTAATCCCTCACATTCAGTTCAGCCTCTGAGGGAAGCAAAGTTCTCAGGGAGGCCCTCAGACCCAGGACCAGGGGGAGGGCTCACAGCCCACTGGTGTAACTTTGTAAGAGGATTACAGAAAAAACTATTTTAATCTCCTTGGAAGACGCAAATCTTTTTCCTTTTATTTTATGTTCTTGAAAACCCCACCACTCCTCATGTCTGTGGGCAGCAGAACCCCAGCCAGTCCTATGACGACAAACTGACCCAACAAGCAGGCAGCGAGGCCTCATGGACACAGTCCAAGAGGAACGTTCATCAAAAGACCCAGACAATCCTCAAGGGGAATGACTTGCATTAACAGATCATGGAAGGAATTCTATTTTGCTTTGGATGGAAGGGGGGGGGTATCTCCACTCTCAGAAAAGTCACCATCATGCCTGAGGAAGTGAAAACAAATGGTTTCTTCTATGCATCATGAACTGGCCTTCACGGTGAAAGACCCAGGTGACACACAACCCAAGGATTTACAAAGTATCTAATATCTGTAAGGGGAAGTTTTCTGGGCCCTCCATTTGCATGCACTTCAAGTGGGATAAAGTATGCATTATTTTTACTTTCTGACTCTGAATCATCTGTTCTGAGTGACAGGTATATGTGTAGCACTTTTCCTCAGCTTTCTTCAGTTCTAGATGGTTCAGATAGGGCTCCCATGGGTCTGCAGCCCCCAGCACACCCAGCTGCAGTGCACTGTAGTCGCTGAGTCCTGCCTTCCCAGATCTCACCCCTAGGAGAAAGGCGGAACCAGCTGTGCTCCAATGCAAGTGATTGGCTGTTGAGCAGCCAAATCCCACCCATCATCTGGGATATTTTTCTAGCACAGGATTTTCTTTTTTTTCTTCCAGGAACAGCAGAGCTGTATGGCGCCAGCCACTCTCTTTCAGGAGTCTGCTACAATTGCACACACTAATTTACTGCGAAGAGAATAAATAACATGGTCCTGGGCAGCCAACTGTACAACTACAGAAAAATAGCGCTGTTGAAAAGCTGCCGTTTGTGCCCTATAGCGTCAAGGCTACCTCATCTTCAGAAGTCAGACGGCAACCTCCTGTGGTGTGAATTGGTAGTGCACTGGTTTACAGATCCCACAGGCAAGATGAAAAAAGCTAAAGGCACCCTTTATTCTTTAAAATGTTGCTAAAAAGCAACTATTTTAAAAATTACAATCAGACACAAAAGGTACAAAACATGGAATCCAGTAACAATCCCTCACTTGTTTTTCTCACAGCATATATATAGAGCTAAACTGTACATTTGTCTTTAGTGGGCCATGTGTTTGTGTGTATTTAGACCACAGTGTCATTGTCCTTGATGTCATCTGTCCCAGTAATGTCATCATCCCTCAGTGTTTCAGTCCTCTTTTAGGCCGCCAAACACAGCAGTTGGAACGGTCTTCTGCTCCAGCTGCACCTCTGTTTCAGGCAATAAACAAACAAACAAACAAACAAACAAACCTCAACATAAGCAAACACAGAGACACATGCACACGCCCACATACGCACGCAAGTTCTATTCTCACCATCTGGTTCAGCATCTTCCTCCTCTTCATCATCAATATCAATCTCGTCGGGGTTGGCTTGTTTGGCCAGTTCAGCCAACTCACTGCGAGACGTGTCGCTTCTAGAGAGGCAGACAGTTCAAACTCTACATCAGTGAGCTGAACAGGAATCTTAATTATAGACACACTGCCTTGGACGCCTGCAGATGCAGTTATGTCTGTGGAATTTGTTCATTATGGGACAGAAGAAGGAGCTGGCAGTGATTACTAACCTTACAAAAAGGATCTTATCTTTGGGTTTGGGCTTGTCTTTCTCTGCCTCAGCAGCCAGCTGCTGAGCCTTCTGCTCCAGCATCTTCATGTCATCTACACCACTCTGCCCTGGAGCCAGGTCAGACACTGCACACATACACAATCCCCACATACAGCACGCAAAATGAATAAGCCGCTCACACAGGCAAACGCTGCACTACATCTTTGAGCAGGTCATGACACTTTGAGCTTAGGGGAAGTTCTGAGTGTATGTTTGTATGTATGTACGTACATATACTCCTGTTCTCACCTGTGCCTGTGGAATTGGTGGTGGCCTTCAGCATCTGCGAGGACATGAAGTTGACCTGTGTGTTGTAGGTCGCCTGGACACTACGTTTGATCCTCAGCATCTCTCGGATAGTGTCTTCATTACCATGGCGAATCTCGAAGTCTTTCCAGGTCTGCCAAAATGTGGGGGTCATCTGGAAGAGAGCAGGAATATGCATTATAAATATCTATTGAACCTCATGTTGCAAAACAACTTGTGTAATTCAATTCTTCACAAAGTTGAACTGCCAAATATATACCTGAAAAATCAGACTAAGCACTTTTTTTATACGCACCCTTCTAAAAGGTACAAGAGTAGGTATCAAACATAGGAGTATAGTTACAGGACTGTCGTTTTGGAGTCTATGAACTGTGTGTAGCGTTTTTACTGGGTTGCCTCACCCTGGGATCACAGATCTGGGAGCAATACGAGTAGATGGCTCTGGCTCGGTCGATCTCGCCCAGCTTGCTCTCCATGTCGGCGAAGCGAAGGCACATTTCCCTTGCATGTTCATCAGGGAGCACCTGACACACAAATAAATTTCAATAACATGATCATGAGAGCCAACATTTTACATAGTTCAGGCTTAAACTGACCTGAGAACCCTGACCTGCCTATCAAAAAAAGAAAGGAAGAGCAGATCTCCAAACACACAAACTTCAGCACAAACAAACAGAAGAGTGCCATGCACCATGTGTCACTCATTCTATCTACTCACTCCTTGAACCCATGCACAAATGGAACTTTAACTCCNAGGCTTAAACTGACCTGAGAACCCTGACCTGCCTATCAAAAAAAGAAAGGAAGAGCAGATCTCCAAACACACAAACAAACAGAAGAGTGCCATGCACCATGTGTCACTCATTCTATCTACTCACTCCTTGAACCCATGCACAAATGGAACTTTAACTCTGCCTCAGCAGAACTGAGATAACTAGACACAGAAATAACAACGTAGGATAGATCTGAACCGCAATCTCTTTTGACGGCCTCCACGGTCTCTTCAAAGTTCGAACTCTACTGCCTCATGAGCAAAGAGCCCCCTTCACCTCAATGGCTTTCTGGTATATACTCCTAGTGTAAGTGACTCCGTAGATCTCGGCTGCTCTCTTGATGTAGATGTTGAACATGTGGTGCTGCTCTGATGTCTCCACTGCTTGCGTGGCCCTCTCATATACTGCCATGGCATGACGCGCCAGCCCGTATTCCTCCTCGAGCTTCGCATAGAGCAAGTAGATGGCTGTCAAGCACAGGACACATCAACGCTCAGGTTTTTATGATGGCGCAAGGCCACACAGGTGAAGATGGCTTCTGACATGGTGGCCAATGTTTAAAACATACATTTGTATAGGCAGACAAAAGTATGGTTAATCAGTGCTTGGCTTTCCCCTTACTTACTCTTGGCATATTTTGGGGGGCAGCCATCAAGCGCTTGCTCAAACAGATCCCGCGCCCGCTCCAGTTTCTTGCCTCCATAGCGGTCAATGAACTTGGTGAGGTAGGTGTTCCAGATGTCATACACATTGGGCCAGCGGAAGAGGGCAATGCCTCGCTCATAGGCCTGTCAGGGGTGGGCAGATTGGGGTCAGGTCAACAATATCCAGTCATACTGTCTCAAAACAACAACAAAAATTGGAAACGCTATTTTGTTTGCATGTGGGGAAGCTCTCACCTTGAAACTTTCCTCAAAGTAGTTGTGTTCCTCTAGGAACATGGCATAGTTGATGATGATCTGGGGTGTGGCAATACGGAGATCAATGATGCGGTCATATACGGCCTTTGTAGACTATGGGAAAAGTCGCAAACATGAGTCATCGCAACAGTGGCCAATTTCACAGGATCTCACACTGTTTGCCCGAAGACTGCCACTCCTTTAGACAGTGCTAAAGAGGGCAGGCTTGTGAGGTCAACAGCAATGACAAAACAGCTATTAAAAAAAAAATAAATAAAAAAAATAAATTACAAAGCATACCTGAAATGTGCCCAGACTTTCCTCAAGGTCAGCCAGCATAGACCAGACCTTAAGGGACTTGTAGATTCGATTTTGGACAGGCTCTGACGAATCAAAGTACTCTGCTTTCTTGGAAGGGATGGCTGTGGCTTTCTGTAAATTGGGTGCAGATAAACGGAATCATCATTTACATTTATTAATTTACTAGATTATTTTCTCCAAAGCAATGTACAATGTTAAGCTGCTTATGATGATTTACCCATTTGTTATTTATGTTACCCATTTAATTCTTACCAGAGCAATTCAACATAAGTAGCAACGAGAGCACTACAGCAGGAATGAAAGGTGGCAGTTCTCATCTCAAACTCTGGCCACATTAGACACTCCTGCAAACTGCAGCATCAGTCTGACTTGGTAAACAGTGATACTATATTCTGTACGCTGCTATTACGGGGTATTTTGTACCCAAATGTTCTCCTTTAACTCATGAGCCCAGGAGCTCTGACAACCATTGCTGTCGCAGCTCAGCTGTACCAAAGACCCACCCGCAGTATCCTCAGCGCCTGGTCGTAGTTCTCATGCCGGAGCTCCATCTCTCCATACTCACACCACACCGCTGCGAGGTCATCCACCTGCTTGTAGTTCACCTTGGTGGCCTTCTCAAAGATTGTCCTTGCCTAGAGCAGGATGAGATGCAGAGACAGGGAAACAGGATCAAATGTGGATGAAACCCAAAAATCCACTTAATAACAAAGCAACAGTGTTATTACACTATTAATGTGCCGATCAGAGAGGATAATGATGATTTTACATTTAATCTATTTTTAAAGCTGAACCTCTGGATGAGGTTCACTTCAATTAGGTCAGCTGAATGCTCCTAAATGTACTGCTCCTATTTAAATTTTTTTTTTTTTTTTTTTTTTTTTTTTTTTTTTAAATCACAGCTGAGTCCTTCCGAGGACTTGAGTTCTCACATCATCCAGCTGATCATTCTCTTCGTAGAACTTAGCAAAGGTAACCCAAAGGGAGTGTGGTTTTCCTGTGGCCTTCATGGGGTCCACAGTCTGCACTGCCTCAGTGTACGTGTTGATAATCTGGAGATGAAATGGGCAAAGGTCAGGCACTACCACATAAAAGGTCAAATGCATTAAGTACAAGGGTGAACATACAGCATACATTTCAATTCAGAAAAAAAGAAAAAGTTTTTAAAAAAGTGCAGTCCTTCACCTGGCGAGGGTTGCCCTCGTACAGCTTGACCCTCTTGTGCCACTCGTGGACGTTGTGGGGGTTCTGCCGCAGAAGCACGCTGTTCAGCAACAGGGGGCGTCGAGTGATCAGCTGTTCAAAGCGAGCCAGTCTCAGCTCCAGGTCGATGTCATCTTGGGTTGAGGAGACAGCATGGACAGTGACTTACTGTGTGTGTGTGTGTTCTGGAGCAAATGATGGTTTACACATTCACATTGTTGGGCATCTTAGCTTGCACATTATAACAGTGTGAGTATGAGGTTGGCGTGTCTGTGTGAGAGATTTCAGCCCCACCTTCATCATCCTGCCCCATCTCAGAAGTAGTCTCCATCTTGGCTGCAATCATGCTCTCTTCAAATTGGGCATAGCTGTCAAACACCTGGGTGAAGTCTCGAACTGTCACTACTGTCAAAATGGCTTCTTCATATACATCTCGAGCCTACAGAAAGCAAAGGCCACATGTTATAACTCCTCAAGTATTCTTTAAAATAAAGGAATAAAGAGCAGAAAAAGGGGGGAAAAACAAATGCAGCATGAATAATTTAGTGACACTTAATTCCTTATCAGCAGATTTGGATACTACATTCTACCCAAAAAAAAGACTTTAATTTATTGACTAACTGCTTAGACACCACAAAAATAGAGTTCTCTTGCAGTATGTATCTGGCACGTACCTTTTCAAAGTGGCCACTGCGGATGTAGTAATCTGCCAGGGAGCACCAGAGCTTTCCCAGCTGGTCTGTAAAGCGGGTCAAGCCGCCACGGATGATGGCGCCCACATTCAGAGATTTCACTTTGTCAGGATTCTGGGAGATCAGGTCACAAAGCTCGTGCCACAGCTGTCATGCGATTAATTTCAAGACAGCCAGCAAAAAAAAATGCAGGGTTACATCACCACCGTAATGTGTGCGTGACAAAAACCACTTTCGCAACACTGCTACATCAACATAACTACCTAAAATTACAAAGACATAAAAACTAAACAGCAACAACAGAAATACAGTGTAATATCTGGCATGTTAAAAAATGCTCACCTGGTAGTTGGATTTCCCTTCCTTCGAAACAAAGCTCTCATCATTCACCACGGCAGCAAGTCGGACTGCTGCTTCATCCAAACGACCAACCGTACGCAGGTAATCAATGTACTCCTCTGCATTTTCTGGAGACAGCTGTAGTGACGAGTGAGTCAGATCATACACAAGGCAGAAATGAACACCAAAAGACAGCTGCAGGGATGCACACCAGTCTGGTTTTTAAACAAGACAGGAAAAGAAGGATTGGAGTTCACCTGGGTGCTCTCACCTTCAGATACCTGCGATACACACGGATGGCAGTTTCAGGGAGGGGCAGGTTCCGGACAAAGTGGAGGTATAGTGGCCAGATACGGGTGTGCTGGGTGATGGGCAATGCCCGCAGTGCACGGTCAAATGTGCGTCGGCTTCGCGTGATCTTGCACTGAGACACCAGGAACTGGCAGTAATCTATCCAGATCCGGGGCATCTGTGAAAGAAGTAATGAGGGAAAGGTGTATCAAACAGTGTGAATTGAACACATTGCTTGTCCTGTCTGAACCCAAGCATACTTTGAGGTTTAGGTTACCTTGTGCATGAAGACCAATGCTCTCTCGTGACAGTTGTTGACTTCCTCATAGACAGACTCAGTGATGCACTTTCCTTTCACCTGTTTCCTCCTCTCCCTCAAGTAGTTGTACCATAGCTTATAGCTTGAAGTAATCAGACACACAAAGATGCACAATAATTATATTCCAGAGTGTGTACGTAGAAATATAGCCAATAAAAATAAGTCTCATCGCTTCTGGAACAAATAATCACACATTGTCAAGTTAAACCGCTAGGTACTTAAGTTCTCTTCTATAAAACAGGATTTGAAAAGGCACTGCAGGAAAATATAATGTACGCATACCTGCCAGGCAACTCTTTGAGCGCCCTTTCATAGATCATGTTGAGCACAGACTTGGCACCACTCTGTTTATGCTCAATGTATCGCATCCAGCACTTGACGGAGTATGGATTCCTGATGATTTCTTCCTCATATGGGAGATCATCTTCTTCCTTGAGGTGCAAACATCCCCAGATAGAAAGAGAAACAAACACATTTTGGGAAGGGCAACGTGAGTGCCACCATTCACCACTCACATGTCCTGAAGATTGACATTTCTCGCAGTAAATTCTAGTTAACTGCAGTATTTCTGAACAGACCTAGTCCCGTGTAAGTGGTTGACAGTGGTGCAGAGTGCAGCCAAAATTGCTTTTTGCTGAAATTGGACTTACCACATACAATCTCTAATACACACAAAACCAATCTTTTCGTTGTCCTAGATCATGAATCATGAACAATTAGTGTCTGTCATTCGTTCCATTACAGTTAACAGCTAGCTAGTAAAAACTGCCCGTCCCGCTCATTTACTTAGAAAACATCTAAAACTGAATGGTTAATAAACCGCTCTATTCCAAAAAGACCCATTCTGCGCCCACTTGGCGTCAGACCGCTCACCTGGTGGCCACTAAACGCTCTTTGAGCCACTCACGCCGGCTAAATACTAACTCGAGTGCCGAGGTCTCAATGAAGGCCTAAAAACAAGTAACGTTTACAAAACCACAACAAAAATTAAATAAAATGTAAATAAGAACTTTCATTACTTACAAATACAACTTGCGGTTTCTCCGTTAAAGAAGGCATATTTTATCTCCACGAAAAAAGCCAAAATCCTTCTCTTACGAGTTTATAATTGTTTTCCACGGATATGCCGCTACACGGTTTCAGCCAACGTGAAGCAAACGTAAGTTCCGCCCCTGGCACAATTTGATTGGCCAATGTAACCTTCACCTCCGTGCTGTTTGATTGGACAACCAGTTCCGGGTCTTGAAGCAATTATTTTGTAGTTCTGCCTTAGCCATACGAGTTGTTCCGTACGGTATTTCATTAGAACTACAGTCTGTTTGAGAGTAAAAAAGACTTAAATTATTGTTCCACTTCATTAGAACCAAATTTATGTGATTAAAGTAACTCCATTTTTGTTGCTTGTGTTCTTGGGTTTGAAAGATCTTATGTGCTTGAAAACAAATTTCCTTTGGTGAAAATGAATAAATGAAACGTAATGCAATTAAAAAATCTTTACAAAGCTGAATGTACAAAAGTGTCAGATATGTGACTAGTATTATCATTAAGTCCAAGCATCCAGGTGGAATGAAGTGACGCTGTGAAATAAATATTTTGTTCTGGGCATCTGAAGGAATATTGCAACAAGGTAAATTTATACAGACGTAATAAAATATTAAAACCCAAAAATGGAACAGACGAAAACATGAAAGTGTATTTATTGGTTTATTAGAAAGGTTATGATACATTCTAAAGATAAAACATCAGAGTAAAAAACTTGATTTTACTGCTAGTTAATAGTTAACTGAGAATCTACCAGATATTCAACTGCACGGTTTTTCTCTCTCGTTCCAGAGGTCTTAGTCTGCATGCTGGTCTTTGCTATACACTCTAAGTTTTTAATAATGGGCAAAAGCATATGAAATAATACAAAATTCCCATGTTTGAAAAATACCAAAGGTCGGTGTGTCATCTGTGACAGCTAAAATCAAGTTATATAAACATTTATGAATCTTTTTGACCCTTTTTTCCTCCTCTCTTTCTCTTCTTTTCTTTCCCATCTTTCTTTCCCCCTTTCTTTCTCTCTGCCTTCTCCTTCTCTGTTCCCCACCCCCCTTTCTTCTTTTTGTCCTCAATTTTCCCTACTTTGCTCTTCTCCATGCTCCTTCCACGTCCTGCTCTATCATGGCTCTTCTCTCTGCTCCGTTCTCCTTTTCTTTCTCTCTCACTGTCCTCTCCACTTCTTTCTGCCTGCTCTTTGACCCCTTTCTGTTTTCCTCCTTCACTTCGTATTCTTGTACTACTGCTTTCTGCCCTACCTCCCTCCTTCTTTCCCTCCAGTTTGCCATGATTTTGGAGCCGACTGCTATGGATTTTGTGGATCAGAGAGAAGTAGTCATCATCTGGGCCGATCGGGCTATTTGGAGGGCTGACGCAGCGATTTCCAGGCATGGTCGCTTTGGCAGGACCGAGCCCCAAGGGACCTGGTTTCAGGGTGTCAGGGACCTCCAGTGTCTGGGGCTTTGGAGGGAGGGCGCACCGCTGCTCCTCTGTCTTCGGTTTCTAGAGGAAAAACAAGGAATCAATATAGTCTCTGTAGTTCCTTTACTTCAAGCATCTGCTAAAGCACCAAATTCTCTGTAGCTCTCTATGGCAAGAGAAATGGGCAAATTTGTGTTTAGACAATACTCAGTCCACATGCCATAAGCTAGATGGAACCTTTACTATAATAACTTGTAAAGAACGATAGTTTATTTTAATTAAATGACCAAATAAAGTTTAAAAATGTCCATAAATAAATGTGAATCAATGTTTACTTTACAACAGTCCATCACCACGCTTTTGGCCACCTGCAGTTGAACTGTCCACTGCCCCGATGTGCTGAATAAAGACTGAAATTCTGTCAGTTCACCCCATGAGAAATTTTACCTGACCACCTGAAAACTTGTTAAAAAGCTGACCCAGCTCAGGAGCATCAGTCAGTGTTCTTTGTTCATCTGGATCATGCCCAGAGATGACTCGCAGCCCTGGCAATGAGCTTAGCAGCACAAACTGATCATTAAGAAGATCTTTTGGCGTGGTGGCCAAGATGCGGAAAAGTTGATTTACATCTAGGTAGAGGACAAAAAGACACAAAAATCTTTACATTACCGTATGGACAAACTGGATTATCAAAATACAGGGTTATTCAAAAAGAATTAAACTCTTTCATGAATTTATTACTGAGTAACAAATTGACATGTAGTATATGGAGCATTCGTAGGATTAAGAAAAAAAATTCAATTTTCATCATAAATTAGACTACATGTTTATATGATACTTAGTTGGTGAATAATAAATTGATGAAAGTCTTCACTCTACATTTAACTGCAACATCATCATAATTATAGGCACAATCAACCATTCCTCACACAACAGGGTTAATTTTTTGCATGAAACTGTCCCATTAGGCAATTTGTGAAAAGGTTGAATTATTTCATTATCTCTAATGAGAAAAAAATCCATTGCTGAATGATGAACATATCGCCTAAAACTAAGAAAAGTCTGAACGTCTTTATACATGACAAAATGTTTTATATTTTTTGTTGCAAAAAATATTTGGTTTTCCTTTTGTCCAGCTTATTATTATTATTATTATTATTATTATTATTATTATTCCATGCAACAGATTAGCCTTGTTATGTGAGGAATGGTGGTATATAAAATAATATTCTATTACTAGAAAAAATGTTTGAGATGATATACAGACCAATATAAGTGATAGTTGTGTCTTTAGGGGAACAAAGGTCAGAAGTCAAACGCCCCCACTGCACATGACTGAGGAGCGTAAGGAAGTCATTTTGGCAGCCTGAATGTGAATCTTCTCCCTGCTCATCATAAATATGCACTGTCAAAGCCCTAGACATCATAGATTAGAGGCAAATCAACTGCAAAAAAATTATTGCAGGAAAACACAGGAAACAGGGTATCAAATATCATAAAATAGGGGTTACAAACCCGAGTTTGGTGACTGGTGTTACTTTGGTTCCTCTCTTGCTCTGGGGTAGGAGTGACACAGGCTGACTGCTTTTGGGTTTGGCCGTGGGACTCAGGTCCACAGAGGACTTGGTTGGGGGAAGCAGGTCTGGATGGACTTTTGGCAGGAAGGTCCAGGGATTTAGATTTAGACTCAGGTTTAATGAGCATTTGCGGAGAAGGGCCTTGCTGTTTCCCCATCCTGGGACCCTAGAGGAGGAACAATTAAAGTCTTAATGATTAAAGTTTCAAAAGTTTACCTGTTTACACTACCTGTACTCAACTACCTAGAGTGATTTATAGTTATTATATATCTATAGCACACTTCTCTGACACTAATTATAGCACAAGAGACCTGCACAAGTTCTCACCAGGCTGCTAACCTGGCTGGCTCTCCGTACAGTATCCTTTTCCTCAAGTCCATCCAGATGGTTATGAGAGACCACATGGAGTCCTGCCAATGATGTACTCATTGACACACGCTGATCATCAAGACGGCAACTCTGAGTGCTGGCCACAAGGTTCAAAAGCTGATCCATGTCAGAATCTGGAAAATACAGACAACATTTTATGCTAATTATAGTTTTAGTTTTCAAAAAAAACCTTTTAGTGATCTTCATTATTATTTTAAACAAAAATAAGTATGACCTGTTTTCTACCAAAGACACAATTGCGAAAGGGTGTTAAGTTAAGACTTCAACACAGACCAGATGGAGAGGTAGTGCTAGGGTTCTTTTTGTTAGGGTCAAAGACACAGCGCTGCTCGTCCATACGTCCTCCCTGAATGTGAGTGAGGAAGGAGAAGAACTCATCCTGATCCTCAACATCCGACTCTACCTCCTGTGCAAATGTAACAGAATTCATAATCACCAAAAACTTTTTTATTCATTTTTCACATAGGGAAGACTGTTCGTAAAATTTGTTCACCTGAGCTGAGTGATTTGTGCTGCTCTCGAGCTTCTCTTCATCTGAACTAGGACAGATATAGGTGGTTCTCTTTGGAGTTTTGCTGAAGGAGACAGGACCTTGAAGGTTCTGGTTGGGAGAGGAAGATCTGGAGTGGGTGTTTATGGAAGGAGGCTGGGAACTGGGGCTCAAAAGGATATGGGGAGCAGAGTATCGCTGCTCTTCCATTCTGGGATGCTGGACAAGAATGAAAGAATAATGGTGCATTAAAGTATTCATTGCTGGTTCTGGAGGATGTTTTGCCTAACCCCTTGTATTTGACTTAC
Source organism: Arapaima gigas (assembly GCA_900497675.1). Classification (NCBI taxonomy): domain Eukaryota; kingdom Metazoa; phylum Chordata; class Actinopteri; order Osteoglossiformes; family Osteoglossidae; genus Arapaima; species Arapaima gigas. The sequence goes on along the minus strand of UFQX01000576.1, from coordinate 73,354 downwards.
TTGTTCAGCCATAATTGCCTGTATTTAATCATTGCCAAGGAGTCCTAACTACCAGGACTTAATGGCCTGAAATTTTTTATACTCACTGCAATACACTCTAAACATAATGAAATGTTTCTGTAAAAGTTCTTACCCAGATGCCAAGGTGGTTGTCTTTTTGTCCAGCTTTACTTTCCACCAGTTCCCCCAGATGGTTAGTAGAGACCCCATGAAGTCTTGGCATTGATGCACTCATTGACACACGTTGATCATCAAGACGAGAACTCTGAGTGTTGGCCACAAGGTTGAAAAGTTTGTCCATATCAGCATCTGGGAGAGAAGGAAAAATTATTCACAAAGTTAAAAACTTAGAAATTTACACCACAAAGTTCTCAGACATTACAGACAAGTTATACATAAGTGTCTGAGTTGTTTAATTTTGAGACACTGGCACAAACCTGCTTGAAATGAGCTACAAGAGGATTTTCTGTTGGGGTCAAAGACGCAACGCTGTTCTTCCATACGTCCCCTTTGTACATGACTGAGTAAGGAGAAGAACTCATCTTGGTCTTCAGCATCTAAGCCTGTACTCTGTGGGAAAAGAGTGTCAAGACACACCTAAGATTGCTGTATGGGAATATCTATACAGAAAAGTAAAAAAAAAAAAAAACAGTTTTTTACATCTCATCATTTTAAAAACATGCACAATATACAGGGGGGAAAACTGAAGTTGTACTTCTCGTTTTCATTTGACAGCAATAATTAGAGTTACACACCTGATCTGGGTGGTTCATTTTATTCTGAATGTTCTTTTTATCTGGAGCAGGTGTCATGGAAGCTGACCTCTTAGGTGACTGACTGAAGGACACTGGTCCAAGGTTGGCCTGGTTGGATGATAATGGTTTGGAGTGAACTTTATTAGAGGAGGCCTGAGACTCAGGGCTCAAGAGGATATGAGGTGCAGAGCATCGTTGTTCTTCCAATCTAGGACCCTGGAGGAGGACAAAAAATTATTAGTGGAGACGAACCTTGCATGACCTAACTGTATGTCCACATCTGCCATCACTCTCTCGCTGTCTGCCTTCCATAATCAATTTGACTAAACTACTTAGAGTTTTTCATAACCTCTATACACCTAAACAAATTTCACTGAAATATTATCCAAACATACTATACTGCATCTGCAAAGATTCTTACCCCAATGCCAAGTTGTTTTGGTTTCTTCTGAGTTTCCATTTTCACTTGTCCAACAAGATGACTACCAGAGACTACTTGTAGTCCTGATGACGATGTACTCATTGACACACGCTGGTCATCAAGGCGACATCTCTGGGTGTTGGCAACAAGACTGAAAAGCTGATCCATTTCAGAATCTGGGAGACAGAAAAATAGATCAAGAACCCAACAACACATTTTTACATATTTTTTTCATGATGGTCTCTGTGGTGATGGGAATTAAATCAAAGTGTCTATGGATGTTTAGAGCTAAGATATTTATATCAGTAGATAGCTAGATATTATGTCTGACAGTAGAGCACAGACCCATGAGGGCAGAACTGCATAGGGGTTTCTTGTCAGGAATGACACAGCGCTGTTCCTCCATCCGTCCCCTCTGTACATGACTAAGGAAAGAGAAGAACTCATCCTGGTCTTCAGTAGCTAACTTTGCCCCCTCCTAAACAAAGATCGGTGAAAAGTGATTGATTAGGCCATTGTTAAGGACAACACATTCAAATATCCATTTATAAGCATAAGATGTTTTCCATCTACAACTTAAAAAACTGGAGAAAAATTATATTTCCATTAACTAGTGACAAAATATTATTGAACACCTTTGTCACTCAGGACTTTCTCAGGCATCATTCAACAAGTAAAGACTATTACTGAAATGCATACACACCCGAATCAACTGATTTGCATTCTTCTGGACATTCTCTTTATCTGGAGCTGAAGTGACAGAAGGTGACTTCTTTGGTGACTGGTTGAAGGATACTGGACCTTGAAACTTCTGGCTGGGAGAGGAAGACCCATAAGGAGATTTTTTTGAAGGAGAATGAGATCCAGAACTCAGGAGGATATGGGGTGCAGAGGATTGCTGCTCTTCTATTCTAGGGCCCTGGAGAAAAACAAAGAACATCAGAACCTCAGAAGTTTTATAATTGGCTATACAGATTCAAGATTTCTCTTTTTTATATGCCTATTCATATCCACGTACAATTCTCGCGTGAAAAAGGGCCATGCACCCTTCAAGGATATCGGTAAGGATTTTTACCTCAGTCCCAAGCTGGATGGTTTTATGTCGAGTCATTTTCACTGGTCCATCCAGAAGACTGGCAGAGACCATGTTAAGTCCTGGCAAGGATGTGTTCATTGAAACACGCTGATCGTCAATACTATAATTCTGACTGTTGGCCACAAGACTGAACAGATGATCCATATCAGATTCTGGAAAAAGATAAAGCCCTACTGATTAATACTTTTCAACTTTTTTCAATTATAAAAAGGCTGATGATAATTTCTTGTATTTTTGCTGCAAGAGACATCTCAGTAAGAATTTTATTAGTTTGGCAGTTAAGCACAGACCTGTTGAAAAAGAGGAACAAGGAGTTTTCTGGTTGGCATCAATGACGCAGCGCTGCTCCTCCATACGTCCCCCCTGTACATGACTGAGGATGGAGAAAAACTCATCCTGGTCCTCATTGTGTAAATCTGTCCCCTATTGGAAAAGTGAGAGATTAGGCTGCTACACTGAAACAGACATTCAGTTGTAAACTTTTTCAATGTACTGGAATACATCACATGCAGTTACCATGGCAGCATTGTTGATCAGCACACGACTCTACCCTGTTTGCAATTCAGCTGTAAAGATGCTTGACACCAACAGTTTCCAAAGCCTAACTTGGTCCTGTTTCCTCAGTCATATCATATCCCTAGATCATACATTTTGGATCATAAATTTTGATATAAATTTTTATCAGAGCTCTGGCAGCCACTGTAACAATAACTTAAATTGTACCGTTAACCCTGTATACCTCCATTCTCTATAAGTCTGATTTGAAAAATTTCTCAGAACCTAACATGAAAGCCTTTTCTGAACCCTAACAGTTACCATAATCCTAATCCCGGCAGTAACCTGAGTTGCAGCACTAGCCCAGCTCTTTAGTAGAGGTCTGACTCATTTAATTCCTCTAAGCCTAACTTGGACCTGTTTCCTCAACAAGATCATATCAGCTGCATACATTTTCAAACAATGAGAAGACCCAATTTTTTAACTTCTCAATAATAGATAACTACTGTATAATGAGCTGTACACACCTGAGCTGAATGATTTTTCCGGTTCTGGACCTTCTCTTTATTTGGGATAGGAGCGAGAGATGCAGATTTCTTTGGAGTCTGACGAAAAGACAGTAAACCTTGGAGGTACTGGCTGCGAGAGGAAGGCCTGGAGTGGCCTTTGGTGGAGGGATCCTGGGACCCAGGGCTCAGGAGGATATGGGGAGCAGAGCATCGCTGGTCTTCGATTCTAGGGTGCTGGAAAAAAAAACAATGGAACTTCGGAGCTATTATCACTGGTTCTACTGTTTAGCTCCCAAATGACCTGGACTGATTTATCATCCACATCTACCTAACCCATAGCCAATTTTCGATAGAGCCCACCTAACCTGTAGCCACTTTCCATAGAACCTGCAAAGAGTCTCACCAGGCTGCTGAGATGGTTGGTTTTCTCTCCACTATCCATTTTCACCAGTCCACCCAAATGGTTACTAGAGACCACATGAAGTCCTGGCATTGATGCACTCATTAACACACGCTGATCATCAAGACGAGAACCCTGAGAGTTGACCACAAGGTTGAAAATTTGATCCACATCAGCATCTGTAGAAAATAAATTACATTTTTATTCATTAGTTATGAAAAAATCTAAAGTATTTCTTTCAGAAACTTTTTTTTCAGTTGCAGTTTTTTGCAACTGAGACATCTGAAAAAGGGATTTATGTCCTGGAGATTTCAGCACAAACCAGTTGGAAAGGAGGAACTAGGGGTCTTTTTTTTCGGTTTAATGACACAGCGCTGCTCCTCCATACGTCCACTCTGTACATGGCTGAGCAAGGAGAAGAATTCATCCTGGTCCTCAGCACCTAAGCCTGCTCCCTGCAGTAAAGTTGAAGTGTCCAATCATCCAACAGACTATAATATTGGAACAGCTATTCAGTATTGATTTTTACACAGGAAATTGTGTTTCACCCCATCAGTAAAAACAAAGGGGCACCTCTTAAAACCAATGAAAAAAATGATGGGATGGCCAGCAAAGAGCGATAACAACTAATATGCACCTGAGCTGAATTATTTAAACTGTTCTGGATCGTCTCTTTATCTGGGTTAGGGCTGATGTAGCTGGTTCTCTTCAGAGTCTGGCAGAAGGACACTGGACCTTGAAGATTCTGGCTGGGGGGGGAAGATCTGGAGCAGGCTTTTGTGGAAGGATCCTGAGATCCAGGACTCAAGAGGATATGGGAAGCAGAACATTGCTGGTCTTTCATCTTAGAACCCTGGACAAAAAAGAATAAATGAATCTCAGAGGCTTTACTATTGGTTCTTTAGGTTACAAGACCTGTTTTTCCTCATTTAAAATGTCTTTACGGTTAACTGCTTATCCACATCCAACAAACCTCACTGAACTGTTGGCCCAAATAAATGCTGACCAAGTACACTGTGAAGTCTGTAAAGATTCTTACCCCGATGTCAAGATGGTTGGCTTTCTGTTCAGTCTCCACTTTCATAATTCCATTCAGTTGACTTCCAGAGACAACATGGAGTCCTGGCACCATAGTACTCATTGACACACGCTGATCATCAAGACGATAGCTCTGAGTGTTGGCCACAAGGCTGAAAAGTTTATCCAGATCAGACTCTGGTGGAAGAGATAACTTTTTTAGTAAAGTGCTCATTCATAACCGCCATTATATTAAATAAAATTGTCATGCAAGTGTGTGTGCATTTCTGGGCAAGAGACATTCCTGAAAAGTCTATGTGAGTTTTCAGCACATACCTACTGAAGAGGGTGAACAAGGGGTCTTCTTCTCAGGTTCAACAACGCAGCATGGCTCCTCTTTATGTCCCCTTTGCACATGACCGACGAAGGAGAACTCATCCTGGTCCACAGCATTTAGGGTGGCTCCTTTCTGAACCACAATGTGTATTGTTAGAGATCAGTTTTTCCAGATCAGATTAGAACTAAGAAATTGAGTGTTTATTGTGGGTTTTTCGGAATTACATAAGGACTCCAGCAGAGCAGTATTTAGACATGTTATTAAAATCTGAAAAAAAAGCATTGTGATTCAAATAGAGGAACTGTGAAGATCATGAATACAGAACATAACACGATATTCCATTCTTCTGTAGCCGAAGTCAGAAAGACAAGAAATAGTTAAACTGTGAACCAGCACCTGTCTCACCAGCCTGGTGTGGTTGCCTCTGCTATGCGTTTCCCCTGTTGCCTCAACAGCCGTCATTGTTGTGGTTCCTCCAAACCTGAACACTGGTAAGATGGAATAAATTGAAAATGATCCAAATGCAGATAAAATTACAAATGGCAAAGAGAACCAGAAAACAAATTCCAAAAAATGAAGAATGCCCAAAAACAAAGGGTTTCAGGGAAGTATTTTCCATTCACATAGATGGTGTCTCTAACTTTTCATCTACGTGTACGTGAAGCTAAATGCAGCTGGCCAGAGTGCTTTTAAAACAGCTTAAAGCTATAGATGGATGCACAAAATGCTCTGACCCATGCCTGCCATAAAATATTGGTATTACTAATCCTAGATCAAATAAAATAATCCTCTGGCTGGGGTGGGGGGGGGGGTGATCATTTTCAATAAGTACAGCATCAGCATCCTGCTGGGTTGTGACCAGCATTATTGCNGGGGGGGGGGGGGGGGGGGGGGGTGATCATTTTCATTAAGTACAGCATCAGCATCCTGCTGGGTTGTGACCAGCATTATTGCTGCAAATCCTGCTGTCAGTTTCCCTTTTTGTGATGGATGCCTCATCTGTTTGACCCATAAAAATCATATACATGTCATTTCATTTGATGCCTTATTTACAAAGTAATTCAAAGTTACTTATTCATTATTTATAACCATGTTCACCCAGTCATCAACCACAATCTAAATGAATTTTTCTAGACATACTTTTCACATTTTAGCCTCACATTACAACTGTTTAGAATATATATGCAGATTTTTGTTTTATTCAGGGTGCTGTTCCTCATGAGAACAAATGAAAACAGATATGAAGGCAGCATCCATGGATTTAGAGAGTATATCCCTTGTTGAATCAAATATTTCAGTACATGCAAGAATACATATTTCTTTTTCCAAGCACTCCTGTTTCATTGTCGTCTTGTCAGTTTTAGACTTTTTTAAATCCAGACATAAAGCTAACAGCGTATTTTTATCTTGTGACAAAGCATGTGGGTTTCAAAGGACTACCTGTCTGTCCAAATGTTTTTAGGTGATATTTGAGCAACATTTGAGATACAGAATGAGACAGGGATGGTGCTTTTCAGTTGATAACTGCATCATCTTGGTCCAAAACAAAAGACTTGTGATGAATGTGTTTTCATAGAATATATTTCTATTTCTCAATATGGTAAACATCTACCTGCATGACAGTTTGATAAAAGTAAACACAAGAAACAAATTGTATGTGCTTATAGTTTATTTTAACTTGTCCCATATACTTACTTAAGCCTTTTCAAAACAATTTATATGATAAAAGTGCATAAGGTGTTGGAAGAACTCAAAACTGAGGGGAAAAAACTGGCACAAAACAGCAAATAAACCTTCATCTGCCAGATATTTGAAATTTAAATATTTAAATTTAAAAAGGGCAAATCACAAAATGCAAACTACTGCAAAGGCGTGTTCACGATGACCCACAGTGGGCAGACAAGAACAATTGACATCTATAAAGATTACAACAGCACAAGCTCCTCCACATGTTCAGAAAAAAAAACAGAATTTTGAAACCACTAATCAATCACATCGTACGAATTACAATATTATATTACTCAGGTTAGAAAAGTGACCCAGTACTGGCAAAGAGGTGTGTACAGAATAGGCTCTGCACTGAGTTGACCAGTGTGTTGACTACAGTGTAAAGACCACAGTTATTATGCTGCACTGGCATTTCAAGGAGTAACGCAGAGCAGAGATACATACTTTGGTATATTTGTAGATATGGCTAGAACTGAACGAGCAACTTTGAATTACATATAAACCATACAAAACAATTTGCAATGAATGCAGCAGATTCAGACATTGTGGTTTTTCAACATGGACCCTCATTGCAGCACCTCTACAGAGGGGCACGGTGTGGAGCATTATGCTGAGCATATGCTCATCAACAAGGCTGTTGTGGTTACCAGTTTAATTCCCTTTCACTGCGCGCTTGGGTGGAGTTCACTGAATTTTCACATGGTTGGTATGCGTGGGAAGAGAACATTGGCAGAAACTGCTTGATACAATCAGATTAATTTGAGTGTACTGTGCAAGAAAGTCAGCAAGCAGATCCATGCTGGTGATCGCAGGACACTGAAGGTGGTCTATGAGACCTGGGAAGGCTCATCCAAATTTTTCAGGTTGTCCAAGAAGCTGGTTGGTGTGAGAATGTGGGAGGAGCCTGTGGGGTGACAGAGATGAGCATCACTAACAGACCTGACACTGAACAGGAAAGTTCACAGCAGCTTGTGTTCAAAGCCTAGTAATGTGATGTGCTGTTCAGTCCAACTCCTCCACTCACCAATCAACACTTCCCACTTGGCATCAGTGGCATGGGTGACTTCGTACGCACTCCGCATCTCTGAGTGACACACACCTCCAATCACAAAGACGATGAGCCGTGGGCCGCTGCGGTATTCTGCTGCTGTCTTGTTCTTATGCCAGTGGCCAACCCGTGCACTGCCAGGAATAAAAGGAAGTGTTAGAAAGAACCAGCCCCTTTCACTGGTCCCAGGTTGAATGCCAAGGGAAAAGGGGCGGGGCTAAAATCAGGGGGGGGGGGGAAAAAAAAAAAAAAAGTGTGCTACAACTGAACACTCTTGGTTCAGTCAACCACACTTGGTTTACGTGTTTGATGCTTAGGGTCCAGTGGTCATGTTTGAACATACGACTTCTTTTGTGCACACAAGTTCTAATTCTTGTACCCGCCCCAGTACCAAGATCTCTTCCACTGCCAAGTATGCCAACAAAGGTCTCTGACCCCATACATGCTGACCCACCTGACAGCAGTTGGTGCAGTAGTCACTGGAGTGTGTTCAGAAATGAAAGGCCACAGCTTCTTATCCAGCTTATCGTCAATGGCGTTCTTTGAAACAAAAGAAGAAAATGTGTGGTACCACAAATGAAGCAAATGACAGACAAACTGCCCACCTACATGGTTTTATTCCCCACCACATACCTCCATGACATCCTTGATGATGGGTACCCATCGGGAAAGCTGGTAGGTGCTCTCCGTGCGCTCCTTCCTAACTGGTAAGACTTTCCCAGAGTTTGCCCCCTAAACCAGAAGAGTCTCAGTACAACTTGGACATCACAGATCTTAGTAGAGCTGGCAAGAAGGTGGATCTGTGGCACTAACTGGAGCTGAATAAGGTGTAATGAGACACAAAAGAACTCATTCACATATGTGTAAAGGCAGGGGTCAGAGCACTTACCCCTGTGATGATAGAACATCCCAAACGCTGGAGGTTGGTGACAATATGGCTGTCCTGTTGAACGTTGGCATGCTGAATGAGTTTAGTCAGGTTCTCCTCGCCGATCCCTGTATGGTGACCAGCAGCCACGGTAGCACCCAGTTATTCCACAACTGCCAATAGTGTAGGAATGGCTAACCCTGCTGCAAACTTGTTTGTGCGCAAGTTAGTCAAAAATCTTTATTAGCATTAGTATTAACAACAAACTTACTACTAAGCAAAAAATTAAGCAACAATGCTTGGTTGTCATGGTTAACCACTCCTGTGGAAAGATTCTTCAGAATCACTATGCAGGTCTTTGAGTCATTTTGTAGAACTAGGTGACATTTACATTTCTTGTGAGCACAACCAGTGCGTTTCTTTTGAAGAAACACCTGCAGCAATAAAGGAGAACGTACCTTTCTTTTTATGGAATATATAGAGCAGGATGATGCGGATCTTGTCATAGGGCTGTATGTCATTGTTGAGTAGCACCGGGACGATGCTCTTCATGGCATCCTTGATGGGTTCACCCTCAGCATCTGTCCCCACAGCCAGGTCCTAATGAAAAGGAACATCTATAAAAAACAACTTCCACTAAAACTTTCCAGCACTATAGGGACTCATACAAATCTAAGCTTTGGCACATATGCTGAAATGACTATTTGAGGTCAAATCACATCAGCACAAACACTGTAACTTAAGCAGTTCCTGTGCTTTGACTAAGAGTGAAAATAGAAGATTTCACATATTTCTGCTTGAGAAAAATTTCAGGACCACTGAACAGAACCTCACATATGAGTGCATGTGCCACCTATACCTGAAACTATTTTCAAACCAGCATGCAATTATGGCCATGCTGTCCCTGTGTTGGGATCACTGACAATCTGAGAGCTTTAAACATCTTAAGTACTGTTGTGAACACAGCAAACAGGCATTCAACACGTGCCACTGGTAATGAGCAAGTTGAAGTGGCTTCTTCTGAGTGTTGTGTTGTAAAAACGTGAAGAGTTGGGCATAGACCTGCACAGGTTAAGATGTCGCTCCTGTTGCCCAGACTCATCATATCTAGATCACAGGATCTGAGTGACTGATCCCTCCGTGCATAGCACAGATTTCATACCCTTAATCCTCTCCAAACAAAAAATTGTCCATTTCATTAGCGCCGAGTTGAGGGCAAGTACACCATCAATCCAGACAACAGTCACAACACAGGCACCCTACATGTCTCTGAAAAGAGCTTATGCTGCCACCAGCTGATATAAATAACCACCAAAGACTATTCCACATTTATCTAAAACTAGCTTGTACATTGTAGCCAGGCAGCAACCAATGAAAACTGAGTAAAGATGACTAAAAGAATTGGAATCAAAGGCAAAATTGAAGTATACATTATATTTGTTTGTCTATAGTACCAACCTGCTCAACTTCACAAAGCTTGTCCAGGTTAGCTTTAAACTTCTTCATACAGGCCTCAGCCAGGTGGAGGTGGGTAGAGTACTGAAACATCATAAATTGAGTTTGCGTCAAACACAAAATGGTGAAAGAACATGGCATTTCACTGAGTCAGAGTAGTGGAGCAGACAGATGGTGAAAAGAACAACCTACCAAACTCAGCTCCTTCTGGTACTGAGGCATTTTTTTCAGCATCTGTGACAGGTCTTTGATGTTGGCCTGATGAGAAACACAAGCACCATCCCTTATAATCCAGAGACTTCAGGGACATTTTCCAAAATCAGAGACAGTGAAGGAGGTAAACAGTGAGCGGATCCAAGTCCAGCGATACTTACCTTCTCCGTAGACATTCTCTTGCTTTCACAGAAATTGCGCAACAGCTCTGTTACCTTCCTGCAGGACAAGCATATAACAGGTAAACACAAGAACATCTTTGGTTTACTTCAGAAATCAAACTGGGCTGAAATGGGCAATGGGTTATTCAAATTTGTTGCTGCAAGAAACACACAGGCAACACCCAAGTATTTTCTTGCATGAGTGCTCCTAAAGTTTAGGTTTTTACAAAGGAAAAACAGTTGACACAAAATACATGGATCAATGCGAGACAACAGAGATATGCTCGTTGTTTCAGTTAGCAAGACATACTTTGTTACATCAGCAATATGCATGTGCCTTAGCTGGACCCAGAGCTCATCGTCCTCATCCAGGAGAATTTCCTTCTCACGTGATTCGCCAAGACCTGTTGTCTGGTACCTGACAACATATTACATCATTTGAGAGACAGCATTAGTTACTGGCTGTGTTAAGATTAGCAGTTGTGAAGAGTTAAATTAGTTGAGTGGTATGGCAATGAATCTGCGCTACATGCGTCGTGTGTGAGGTGTGATTCAAGCTTACCTGTAGATGTCTCCTTCAATGTCCAGAAGATCATAGACCATAGCTTGGAAGGTCAGCTCATGCAGTATTGGTGAAACAGGGTCATACCCACGGTCCACAATCAGTAGCTGAGATCGTGCTTTGTCAGCTCCCTGCCAGCATAACAACAGAACTGACCAGTGAGGAACTGTTGAGTTACCAAAAATTACACACACACACACACACACACACACACACACACACACACACACACACACACACACACACACACACAGGCTGCAGAACATCTCGGTGCATGCCAATAAAAACCAGTACAAAGATGGTCACCTTTAGGTTGAGTGGCAAGGTTTTAATTGGGTAACACATAAACTTCATCACTGACTCTCTCAAGTCTTAAGTATTCATATAATCAGGTGGCATTAAGATGGCAATTTGGTGTGATGAACTGAAAAAGACTTGAACAAAATACACTTTGACAAAAACTCCACCACATTATTTTCACTCTGGACCAGAGTTGAAAACACAAGGGAGTGCACTTCTAAAAGCTGCCCAGGTATAACAATTTCTGGACAAAACTCCCATTGGAGTTGAGTGGATAAGAATTCTGGCTTTTAACAGAGCTCCAACTGAAAATAAAAAAGTGGAAGCATTTATTAAGGGAGGGGAGGAGAAAGGAAGAAAAAGATAAGTACATGCCTACAGAGGTCCATCCAAAACAGCAAGCTTTCAGCTGATAAGGAGAGAGGAAAAACTGGATATAAAAGAGTAAGAGAGAAGAGAAGCCCAGTCGTCAAAAAGGAAACAACAATTGTTCATTTGTTTTATATACTCTAATTTAATTTATTCAAATCCAATTGCTTCACTGCCAAACCAAAGGAAACTGTGGCAAAAGCAAAGTAGTAGACTAAACATGGATAGAAGCACAAATCCTTTCACAAAACAGATTGGAAAAAAAAAATTGTTGATGGAACAGTTAAGGTAGATTTTTAAGGACAGCTGAAAAATCAGGATGTGGGAATAAGTAAAAATGTGCTATATGTAAAGCTAGCAGTAATGCTCGTGCAAAGCTGGTTATTTAATAATGCAGACCTATATGCAAAAACAGAATAGTTGCTCCATGTTGTGGTTGATGTACTCACCTCTCCCATGCTGGGGTTGTCTGCTTTGTGGGCATTCAGTCGGTCCTGCACCATCTCAGCCAAGGCAAGAGTCTCTTCAGATCCACTGAAGCACACAGAGAACATTAACTTGATGCTGAGATTGCCATGTTCATGGTTGCTATAGAAACACATTCAGGCAAGGCTCCTACTGGTGGTAGCGGACAGCGGGGTACTCCTTCAGCGTGTCGCAGAGGGTGGCGATCTGCTCAGCCAATGCTTCTAGCCTCCTGTTCTGCTCCTCTTTTGGGGTCTGGCCATAGAACACCTTGAAGGAGCTGGGATCATCCAGAGAATACACCTGGGGAAAAGATGGAGGGTTGCATCGAAGGAGCAGGGTTGCGAGGGACAGAATCAACAGACAGACTGGCAGTCTGCAGGTACTAACCTGCGACTCATAGGGCAGAAAGGCCACGTTGATCTCTTTCAAGGTCTTAATAGCGCGAGCTACTCTGGCTTTGGCAATCTGGCTGAAAAGACCATCTGGACAAACTGAAAAAAGGAAACAGACATGCATTCAAAATGTAAATGTTGCACATTTAATGCAACATCTTTGAAAATGTGGTCCCACCAAGAAAAATCCTTTTGCTTACTATCTGTGAAGAAGACGTGCGCTGCTTTGTAGGTGAAGGCTGTGTCTTTGAAGTCGTGGATGAGAGAGTTTATTGACTGCATGCAAGGTCACCACCAAGACACGGCAGACAGATGCAGAAAAACAGAGAAACACAATTCAGAGGAAGAGAAAGTTAAAAGTGCAATTATTGTGCAATTAAAAGAGCAAAATTAATAAGCCCACAACATTAATCACTGAAAAACAAATACTGAAAGTTAAGAAAGTACCAAAAAAAAAAAAAAAAAAAAAAAACTGTTGATGGTTAAAAGTCCAGGTGCCACATTCAGCTGACCTTCTCCACAGGAGAGATGAGGTATATGGCCTCTAAGCTTGAGATGGGCTCCCTGCGCTTGTTGATGTCCTCCACAACTGCAGAAGAGAAAGATGGCTCAGCTGGCAACCTAACCATGTTGGAAACTTGTTCAAGGTGAAACCAAATCCATATCCTGTTTACTGTAAACATTCCCTCACAAATACTTCCACAGTCCCCACAGAACCCTCCCTGTACACACCAGTCCCCATAAAAACCTCTAAAACCATCAGCCTCAATAACTCCAACAGAAAAAGAATAATCAATGGCCTAACACACCATTACCCACACCTTGCTCTTGACCCCATAAACCGCACTTACTGGTGACTCCCTCAGCCATGATGTCTGACATCTTGCAACAGGAAGACAAGATCCGCATGCTGATGTGATCTACAATCAAGACCTAAAAAGAAAAATATTCACTTTTTCATTTTTCTATATGTGGTGGTTTGCTTCCTTAATATTGATACCTGTAAGTTGAAAAACTGGACTATATATAGTACAGAATGGTGAGAAAAACAGTGGGATCCATTCTTGCATGGATGACAAATCAGACAAATGGATTCAGACCTCTTCAGTGCCACAGGGGTCAACCTGCCTACCTTCCATTCTCCATCCTTCTTGACACTTTTGATCACTCCATTAAGGATTTCTGCACAGCAGAAGAAGGAGAGCTCACGATTATTCACCACACCATTCAGTTCTCACACACACACACACACACACATATATACACACACACACGCATACACACACATATATATACACACACGCATACACATATATATATATATATATATACACACACATATATATATATACACACACGCACACACACACACATATATATACACACACGCACACACACACACATATATATATATACACACACATGCACACACACACACACATATATATACACACACGCATACACACACACACACACACAGACACACACACACACACATATATACACACACACACGCATACACACACCATATGTACATACATTGCAAAACATGGTTCCCCATGAATAAACAGTCTGTACTGTAGCCATCATAAAATGCAGAACTTCAGCTTGGAATCAGTTACTGTCTTGTTTCTTGGTCATTTTCAAAACTTTATCACATGAGTATCTATTCTTTTTTTCCCAAAAGCAATAAATCATCCCAGAACAGAGAATTCAGAACCACACCTGTGGCAATTGGCTAAGGCACTTGGGCAATTTCACAAGTTCATTTGAGAGCAGTATTTTAAACACAACACATTCTATAATTAAACCTGTCACTTACAGACATGGTCAAACTTATGACTGCTAACCAACACCATCAGCACTCCATCACCAAGCACAGTTACAATAGCAGCAGAAGTCCCAATTAATTAACATAGCCAAACCTCTGCAAAGAAGTAAATACTAAATTAGGTACATTATGGTGCCTTTTGAGACTTAAACTGTTACCATTTAACTTCTAAACTCATTTGACATATGTCCTACTACATGAAAATGTTTCTCCTGGATAGACACACATTGAGTAACATAATTTTTACAATAAAACAAACTGGATCAGCTTCTAGCCAAGAAAACATACCAGTCCTCCATACCGCACAAATACTGTTAAAGTTAGTATAAATGACCCAAGCATGACGTGTGCTGTTTTAAGATGGTGAAACAGGAGCACACCATCTAAGTTTCTTCACAGCCAGTGGCACAGACACACTTCCTTTTACTTCTACAAAATGTTAAAATCATCAAAAAGATAATTCAGTGTTACTATACAAATTAAAAAAACTGAGGCATCCTTTCAGATAACCAACAAAGTTTGGCTCAAGTAGCAGTGATATCTGAGAAATGATCAGTGGTCTCTGTTTGGGAGGAAAAACAGTGAATTGTGTGGATGAACATAGTGTCTCAATTTCAAAATGGACAAACAGCACAACATTGCCAAGAAGTATTACACTGGTTAAAGTACAGCTGTATGAAATAGTCCGTATGTCTGCTGTTGACCACTGTGCAAAAGAGGTTATGTTAAATAGGAAAAAAACATTTTACATAATGTGCTGAAATGTGCCCTGCATCAATTAAGCACAAAGCAACTTGACCGTTTTACCAACTTATACAGCTGTATAATTTACTATATCAATTCAATGTAAGTAATGTACTGCTACAACTGCGGGAAGCCCATGTCTTCAACTACTTTACTCCCTATTAGCCTCAGCAGTGTGTTGTGCATCGTTCTGCACATTATGTGTGTATAACATCGCTGTACTACCACAGAAAACAGCATAGAATGCGAATTCTGCCAGCG
The DNA here is from genome assembly GCA_900497675.1 of Arapaima gigas. Classification (NCBI taxonomy): domain Eukaryota; kingdom Metazoa; phylum Chordata; class Actinopteri; order Osteoglossiformes; family Osteoglossidae; genus Arapaima; species Arapaima gigas. The sequence continues at coordinate 57,924 of UFQX01000576.1, read as the reverse complement.
AAACAACCAATTCATTGTATTGAGATGAAGTTTCAGCTGTCAAATAAACAGCATGTGGGAACGCCCACAGACCCATACAACACGATCATAATTTTGTGTTCACAATTCTTCAGAACGTAGACAACAGTATCTAAGCATTTAAAGACTAAATAGTATGAGATTTCTGACTGATTTCGTGACACCGAGAAACCCGTCGAATTGTCAGCCTCAAACTGGACAAACAAGGAAGTCCGTCGGACCTCGCGGAACGAGCACTTTTTAGCGCAAACATTCTTTAATAAGAAAGTATTGAAAAAAAAACAAACTCAAAAAGCCCTAATTTACACCCAGCACGTCACGTCAAGCTGGTTGCGTACACAGTTCGGCGTTTTTGCGCACTTACTCTCTGCCACCACCGCCTTCAGCCCGCTCGGAGCCATCTTACCACTTCCGCGTCCTTGACTTTTTTTTTTCTTCTTTTGTTTTAATCTCTAATTGGCCGTCGCCGCAGTGACGCCACACAAAAGAACCCGATGATCGAGGTGATCACGTGAAACAGGCAGGTTAAATGTCACGGTTGGAAAAATTCACCGCTTTTTAATACTGCTTTTTTAAGTTGTGACTTTCGCCTGATCTGTCGCCATGTCCGTGTACGAAACCACTGGCAATGAGTTTAATGTGTCTTTTATAACAAAATATGTACCTTTCTATATCAAGGTCCCCAGAGATGGAATGATTTTCTTGCCTGGAAGAAAAAAACTTCTTTGTCTTATAGACTTTAAAATATGTTCAGTAGGATCTCGTTATATGGCTGTCACCTTATTCAGACTTAAATTAAGGAGATTAAAATCCATAATAAATCAATGATTAGATCTTCAATTCTGGCATGCAGTACTGTAGCAAGCTTTTTCTTCAAAAAACGAAAGCAAGGATTTGTCAGTGGCCCTTGCCAAAAATATTAATACAGAAGAGTTAGAAGCACACTGACAGACCTTATGATAAGGAAATGGACTTAGAGGTTCTTAGAAAGCAGACCTCTCCAGTAACAACGCAAGTAATGCAGAAGTTTAAGCTAAGTACTGACATTTTATTTCAAGAAAATATTTACAATATTTGATCATTTCCAAAAAGAAAAAAGATCACCCAAAAATACTGTAAGCATGTCTTTAAAAGCATATACTTGAAAATCAACATTACATCAGTGTCATATTTATCATAAAAGAAATACAATGGATTGTTAAATGTTCTCCTTATAAGAGCCCCAAACAGACTTTAAAAAAAACCATGGTGCACTGTATCCAATCATACGTACATTCATCTCAGCATGCCTTAGCACTCCCCTAGTGTCTTCTTGAGATCTCAAATTATTAACGGCGGGCTGATGTCGGCCTCCTGTCTCTATATTCACGTCTCCCTCACTCCTCTGATACTAGTCCAGCCTGTTTCAGCAGCCGGTGTTCCCGGCGCTCTCTCATGCGCTCTTTGAAGTTCTCCAGCTCTTGTCTCTGTTTTCAAAAAGAGACTGCATCACTGTCCACCAATGCATGGACAATAAAACAGCCATACTTTCAGCCACACCTGTCCTGGTGGCATCTCTTAAGCAAAGATGTTAGTATAGCTTTTGGTGCTCAATTACAACACTTACCTGCATTTCCTCACCTGGAGGGCAGATGTCCCTCTGCATGATGACAGCAGTGGGAAGGGTCAGATATTAGGGACAGAGATAGATAAAAAACATATTAAAACATGTTAATAGTCTCTTGTTTAATAAAACAATTGAACATTTGCTTGGGAACAAATCAAAATGAGTGATGGAGAACGCTAAAGCTCTACAGACCTTTCTCTTCACAACATACTCTTCAAAGTACTGTGCCTGATTGGAAATCCAGAACATGGTCACGGGGAAGGAGAGGTACAGCATCATCTGAGGAGAACAGCAGCTGCCACCTTTTAATCATCTTTTCATCATGCCACCTACATTTGCATTAATTCTTCAAGTAGATGCTTTTCTCACAGGGAATTAATACAGTGCATCAACAACAGGCAAAGAGCTTTAAATACACCGATCCGTCCATTATCAGTGACTGCTTGTCCATTGTAAGATCCTGACCCTATCCCCGATGCACCATAGAGCTGATGAAGGAATTTAAAGAATTGTTTTTCCATTATTTAAATTGTCTATAAGTAACTATCCTAGCACTAACATCGTCGCTGTGATGTACTTCATACATAATAAAACGGGTTTGCAATAGAAAGACTACTTTTAAACTAAAATTGTTACGTCAACTTAGCCTCAAATACTGTTTTTAACACTCTTTATGCGTCACTGCTTTCTCCTAGTCAAACTATATGCGTTAGTTTTTTTCCAGAGTTGAGTTATATTACGCATTTATCAGTACGACCCGCGAAATAACAGTAATTACTGCGTAAACGCGAAAATTATGTGAAACACATACCCGGAAAATTTCTATCTTGACCCCCATTTCTTCGACAGTCTGACACTTCCGTTGTACTTGCAGCCAATTGGTTACTCAAAAATGTCCGTCAACAGGGTATCCAATCAGTCGTTAGTATCGGACCTTGATGCAATTGTATTTCTCCAAATATAAAGTAATAAGGATTGTATAAACCGTAATCTTTGTATTAAATGATGATACTTGTTTTCTTTAATGGGTGGGTTTTGCAGTGTTAATACAGAATAAATTGTGATGTTCTATAATCTTTGTAGGCAAATAGAACATGTCTCGGTTTTTCCACTGGAAATTTTCTTATTATATAAAGATGGTGCACACTGAGTTCTTGTGCAGCCTGGTACGACTGAACGTTAACAAGCCGGGGTCCCAGCCCCATCTTTTCCGATGTGACCCACGTGAGGGGAGCATTGCGCCGCTGCATAGCGCCATCTGCAGGTGAAGTTTGTAGGGCACCCAAGACGCACTCCGCATAAAGAACCCTGCGGACCGGTGACATCTCCATCATCGGGAGACATGGACGGCCGGGGTTTCGGCGCAGGTACTGCATGCAGATCTTTCTTTGTTGCACCGACGTGTATTTAGAACCCACATTTCCTTGTTTCTTTGCACCGTGCTGCAGACTAAGCCATGCTTTGTTATAATCCATGTCCTCGTGGGGGTGTTTCCACATTGTTTACCAAAAATTTGCACAATTAAAAACTCCTAATGATAAGCTAAATGATAACTGTTGTGAAGTGGACGAACAGAGTAGAAGACGAGACGTGTTTTCATTCCGGGTGTAAAAAATGCTCAGTAGTGCAGCGGTTCGTATTGATTCGCCACACGTTGCATATAAAACTGTCCAGGCGGTGGATCTTTGTTTTTTTCGTGTCTGAATAAAACAAAGTGATATGTGTGTGTGTGTGTGTGTGTGGTGTTAAAAATCTGAAAATGGGCAAATCTGTGTTGAATGTCGCAGACACACCTTTAATACGTAGGTTCAGTTAATTACCCGTCGCTCGATAGCGCGGTTTGCTTCCTTTACGTTTTGATGAATGTGCGTGATTGTTTTTGCATTATTGCCGTTATTTTCTGTTACTGTTATTACTGTTATGGTGAAGTGCAGTAAGATGGAGTCGCAGACGTCGCGGCAAAATGGCCGCTGCGCTCACGCCGCCGCCGCGCTTCTCCGTGCAGACTCTAACTGCGCCAGGGGTCCGGGGGGGCGGGGTAGGAATGGATGGACACACACCAAAAAAAAATGTTTTCTTTACTTACATGTGCAACAAAGATATTCGTAATATGTGCAGCAGTTAAAAGTAGCCCAGAAATTACTAATCCCTTCTTTCAGTTAAAGCTTTAATACTTACTGGTATGTTCGGACGAACTCTCAGACGTTCTTTGTCATTGATAAAACCAGACACTCAGTTATATCGATAACTTTATTTTTATCGATAATAGTAAGCAGCTTCTTCTGAAGTACGCCGCATGTTGCCTGCATTCATTGGAGAAACGTTTACAAATGCATTTATTTGCGTAGAATTTGGTTTATGAAGTACTTCATTGCTACTACTTGATTTGCCGACAAACTGGCAATCTTTGGCAGAAAATTTAGCAAAAAAAGTTTTGTATGTGATCAGTCTGTATGTAACCTGTCCGTGTATGTGATATGTTTTCCCTGCTTTGCCTGACGGTTTTTTTCTGTCTGTCTATTTGTCTGTCTGTCTGTTAGGTTATTCAAACTGGGGCCGTGGAAACTCTTCCAACAGGGGTAAGCAATTCTGAAATTAAACAGCAAAAATTTTTCACGTCTGTCCATGCATGGTTTCTGTTTAATTTTCTTTGTACATTTAAATAAATAAATAAATTAGCTGACAGTTTCCTTGAAAACAGCTTTCAATGTTAGCCTCAGTACAGTGAAGGATTTGCCGATTTATTCAGCTGGGTAAGTTTTATTGTACCAATTCAGGGTAAGAACTTGTTAAAGCAAGAGGTAGGATTGAAGGCCTAGGGTGGCACCTGTAACCACTGTACTGTCAGCTGCCCTACTGTTTCCCAACTTAGCAATGTATATCTGCACCCAGCCATTGTAGGGATATTTGCTGTGGTGGATGAAACTCACTCTCCCTTTCTATCCTTGCTGTCTTCTCCAGGCCTGGACAGCTATGGCGCACATGGTGATGGCGGCTACGGGGGTGGCTATGGATCTGGCAGTTCAGGCTTGACTAAGAGGGGCTACTCTGGAATGTCTGTCGCCTCTCCTACGGGCACGAGTGCTGACGCCGTCATTGCCAAGATCAACCAGCGCCTGGACATGCTGACCCAAATGGAGGGTGGTATGAAGAGAGGGGGCCGAAGCGATAGGTAACGTTACCTGACCTTTAACACCCCCCCCCCCCAGGGGCTCAGATGCACCCTATTTGCCTTTTCCATGCGTCATCTGGGCACATCTCCTCATTGTCACACGTTCCCTACCTATTCCCGACTCCTTTCAGAACTATCCATGAGTAGTGTGTATAACCTGCTCTCACTGACCAGCAAGTTCATCTAGCAGTTCAAAAAAGAACTTGCATGTTGCTCTTTGACCTTCTCCCATATCCCTCTAAACCTTAAATGTCTCCTTGCATTGGTTTCATAATCAGAGGCGGAAAGTAAATGAAATTGCATTTTGGGAATAAACAAAATGGATCTTGAACAGTTCCAAATTACCCTCTCTTAATGTTCATTTGCTAGTTGAAGGCCATCAGCTCAGAGGAGTTTCTAGGGGTGTCAACAACAGGCGTTAAGTTGCTGACACCTGAATTTAACTGACATTGTCTTTGTGACAATGAAATACCCCACAGAGGTTCTTTAAGAAATCTTGGGGTGAAGTTGATGCAGATGGTTGGCTGGAATTAGGTTTTTGTGTGGACATGCTTATGTGACTGTCTCTGTGTGTATTGGGTTCTTGCAAATTTCCCCAAGGATTATTGATAAGAATGATAAATTCATTCCTCTTGTATGAGTTCTATCTACATTATCCATAGATAAGCAGGTGTGTTTGTATTGACTGCTGCAGTGATGGTTTACGTGTTTCCAAGTATGTGGTCAACTTGTCTGTGTGGTTGATCATTTTTTCAGGAGTTTTGGCTACTGGACTTGTAAGGGAAGGGTGTGTGCATTGGCACTGGCTCTTGCGTTACTGACTGGACATCTAGGATGTATATGACTCTTCTGTGTCCCAGGGAGCCATTGAACACTAATCATAGTTTGTGATCTGTACTGTTCTATGTGCATGGTGTACAGAATTGGGTCAAGACAAATAACATCTTTATTTTTCCCGAAGTAGTAGTTTATATTGCATAGCCATGGTGGTTTGCACAGTTGTGATTTATTTGTTTTTTATTTTTTTTTTTTTTTTTTCCCCCCCCCCCCCCCC
>UFQX01000576.1:33971-52056 GCA_900497675.1 Arapaima gigas | reverse complement strand
TTTTTTTTTTTTTTTTTTTTTTTTTTTTTTCCCCCCCCCCCCCCCCTCTTGTGCCTGCCATTCTCGAACTCACTGACGTTACACCAGTCCCGTCTCTACAAAGGTGCAGTTTGGCTGCACGCTGTCTTCCTCATTGTGTCCATCTGGCTGACATTGCTGTCTGTCTGCTTCGTACGACCATCACTTGACATTTGAGCGCATATTGGTTAGATTTTCCCCCATCTAGCTCTGAGCCCATGCAGACAGAGTTCTTGAAAGAGGGCAGCATAAGTCAGTCATTCAGATCAGGATAACTGTTGAGACTGCTGACAAGTTGTTGAAGAAAGGGGAAAAGCGGGCGAGATGGACTGCTTGCCTCTTCCTCCAGATCAGCCAGTGAGGTCAGCTCACTGAGGTCCTGCTTTAAGATGACCAATGACTCTCTTGAGTTGGGGAGGTGGGCATGCTGTGGTCACAACATCTACTGAAAAGTAGTCTGCCATTGCATCCAGACCTCCATCGGTTCTGTTGTGGTTTGCCTTTGGTCGCGCGTATGTATGAGAAAGGCACCATCTCTGCTGGTCACTCCTTCACTCTTCTTGCTCTGCGACTCCTTTGCAGGTTTGACCAATACGAGTCCTTCGACTCGCGTCCTTCCTCCCTAACCCAGCGCGATCTCTACAGATCCAGTAACTATGGTTACAGTGAGGGCCAGCGGGGGGGCTCAGGCCCTGGGGGAAGCGCCTATGAAGGTTCCTCCTCCTATGGATCCACCAAGCCCCAGCTGGCGCGGCAGCCACGCGACTCATTCCCTGGCCCAACTTGGGCAGGGCAACCCAGCCCAGGGGGCAGGGTAAGGGGACCGGGTGGTCCCGGGTTTGGGCGTTGGCAGGAGCCCCCGATGGGTGGAGGCCCAGGGAGCCACTTCCCTGGCGGCCGGGGCAAGCCCCCGTCGCTCCTGTCCCACCACATGTACCCTGAGATGGGCGTGTACCGGCAGGGCCCTGGCCCGCAGGACTTCCCCGGCACCGGCCACTTTGGAGGGGGTGCCTGGGCAGGGCACCAGCGCGGGCGCAAGAGACCCGTCAACCGAGTAAGTACCGCCACAGACCCCCTTCCCCACCCGGCAAATACAAGCCTGGAGTGGAGGTGAAGACCCCTGCCTGCCCTTTCCTGAAAACAGATGTCCCACAGTGCAAAGCCCTTCCCATTCTGTTCTTGTGTACTGCCCCGGCCAAAAGCCCACAAGCTCAGACCCCTACCAAGGCAGCTTCAGCGACTGTTATTGTCACGACCTTTATTTTTGTGGGGGTTTTTTTTGTGCTGGTGTAATTGGTGGCATATGCAACTTTCCTTTGTCTTGGATATCCACCCTCTCAGAGCTTCCATTGTGAGTGTGAACTGACAATTCAAAATAGAACTCCTTAAACATGTCCTAGTTCCCTCCCTGCAGGGGACATGCCTTTCTGTGGTCCACTGCACTGCATTTCTGTGTGTGCGTGTGCGTGTGTGCGTGCACAGATTTACTTTTTAGTTACAGTTCTGTGTATGAGACTTTTTTTAAAGCTGTGTATTTAAGTACACCAAGTACAAGTACGCTTAAATGCGAGCTTTTTCATCCAAAACGTTTTTTTGGAAGAGCCCATTCCGTAGCCCCTGTCCACACTCGTTTATATGAATGTACTTCTACCTAGACTGACGGAGATGTTTGTGCGGAGTCATCAGATTTGTCTTTGTTGTTGTGTGACAGCCTGTTTGTGGGTGGGGCTGTGTGTGAGCATGAACGTGGATGAGACATTTTAACAAGTTGGATTTCCTGATTGTATGTGTATTTAAAAAAACAAAATATCCTTTCCAAAAATGATTAAGGTCTGCCCTAGATTTGTAAACCTTTGAGGTCCAGATAGATGAGGAGACAATGGAAATGTCAGTACAGTGTCCTACAGCTTGGCCCTCCTTCACAGAAAGTGGCTTTAAGTGACTTTTTCTTAGGTTTTAGCATGTTTTATTTTAAATCATTGTCTGTATATGTATGGTTTATCAGCATTGTTCCTTATTGGATAAGTAAAGCTCTGCTGACCTGAAATAGCAGGGGGAGGGAGAAAATTTGGGGGGGGCTGGTGATGACAGGCAGTTTGACCCCCAGCAGGTGAAGCCAGAGAGGGATGGGAGGAAAAAGAGGAGGCTGTCACCAACAGCTGCAGACGAGCCAGACACCAAGAAAAGTCCAGCTGAGATAGGTGGAGAGCCCACTGATGGTAATACACATGCCTCTGTCTTTGACAGTGTTTTTAGGTCTGTTTACCTGCCCTTTGGACAGCTTACAGAAAATATTTAAAATCCTCTATCTTACAGAGGTGATTGATGCTGGTGCGAAGCCAGAGGAAAACAAGGTGACCCAGGTATGTATTTACAAAACTATGTTTTTTGCCTGCCCCATGTGGTTCCACAGTACTACAACTTCAGATTAAAGTAATATCTGTCTTGACTGATCTGTTCACCCTTTATTGATAACCACTTATGCAAGGCAGTGCTGCAGTGATCCAGAGTTTATTCAGGAAACACAGTGTGTGAGGAAGGCTATACACTGGATGGGATACAGGTCCACTGCAGGGCAATCATACGCACTTTTTCACTCACACATACACACACTAAGAGCAGATTAGTCACAGATTCACTGAAACATGCCTTTGGACTGTGAGAAGAAACCAGAGCACCTGGTAGAATCCCACTCATTAAAAAAGTAACTAACAGATGTCTTTTACTAAAGGGGATTTATCTTCAGAATAAGTAGTTTACATGTTACGTTACTGGTTCACTAAGCGTTGGTTTATAAAGTTGCATAATAGTTATTTAAGGTCCTGTCACTTTCTGCTGTGTTTTCACAGGAGGACAACACAGGGGAGGGTAAGGCTGCTTCATTTCTCCCCTTGACTGAGTTTACATTCCTACTCACTTCCTTAGCTCTGAACTGGTTTGCTTCTCGCCATCCTTCTCATTGCGTAGCCTTGGCGATGGAGGAGGAGATGACACAGGTGAAGCAGAACATGGAAGGCAAGCAGCCACCTCCCCAAGACAAAGTTTCCAAGCAGAGAAAGAGGAACCCTCGCTTCCTGGAGAGGTCAGGGGTCAAACTTAACGCTCAGAGGTCAGAACCTACTTTTAACACTTAAAAGTAGCTGTTTCAACTGTTTGTTGCATTGTGATTTTTACATAATTTTTTTTTTTTTGAGTCTCATGAGTAGTTCCATATGGCATTGATAGGAAGTAGCTCACAATGGCGAGTGTGACAGATAATGTGGTGCAAGTGCATGGAGCATATCTATCAAAAAAGTAGGTCTGAAAGAGACCCTTTTTGAATGCTGAATGGTATTCAGCAGTTCTGAAGGACAGAGGGAGCTCATTCCACCACACCAGACCCAGAACTGAATTAACTGGCAAATTTCCTGCTGTGTTCTGACCCTCTGCTTTGCCTTATGACAGGGTGATGTTCTCATGTTCTGTGTGCAAGTATCGCTCCTTCTACAAGGACGACATGGATGCCCACTTGGACAGCAGGTTCCACAAAGAGCAGTTTAAGTTTCTGTCCAGCAAACTGTCCAAACCCACCACAGACTTTCTTCAAGTGAGTGTGCCCCCCCCCCCCAAATTGTACCATCCTTCTGAGCCATTTGGCAAGTAGCAAGCCACTAAAATCCACCTGAACTTATGTTCCTGAGCTGCTGCCAATGCAGAAGTTGTGCAAATGTGGTGTTTGGCCTTGACAGGAGTACCTGAATGATAAGTATAAGAAGACCGAGTTGAGACGAAACCACCTAGATGACATAAATGCAGCCATCTGCCAGGTGTACAAAGAGCAGGATCTGACGCGAGGTGAGTGAGGGCTCCACCAAGCCATTTTTACATGCCTTCATACATGCATCTTGTATTCTCCCATTTTTTCATTACTTGCTAGCAACAAGTAAATTTAGGCGGTTCAGATTTTACCCTTTCCAGCCACTTGTTAAGTGTGTGTGTGTGTGTGTGTGTGTCTAGACCTGGGTATGGAGCACTTCATGAGGAAGGTGGAGGCTGCCCACTGTGCTGCCTGCAATCTCTTCATCCCCATGCAGCACCACCTCATCCAGAGACACCTCCGCTCCCCTGACCACAACTTCAACCGTAGGGTGAGCTGCCCCAAAATGAGTCTAGAACAAGTATAACATGGCGTTGTTTGTTCACATGTATTTTGCACTCCTCGTGATCCCTGTGTTTTCCTGGGATTAATCCCTGACTATTGTGTGGAAAAATTATGGCTGCTTATATTGATGGAGGTGCAGTTCTGACTTGTCTCTGCACTGTTCACCCAGGGCATGATGGAGCAGTCGAAACGGGCCAGCCTCTCAGTGGCACGCAGCATTCTTAATCATAAGGTCATCAGCAGGAAGCTGGAGCTATTTCTCAAGGTACAGCCTACTCCCAAAACTTTGCTTTACATTCTGAAAATGTGTTTCTCCCACATTTCATGTTGGTGTGGTGCTTTAGGTCTGAATCAATGTATCGTTTCGTCACTTCAGGGTGAGAACCCTTTCAGCAGTAACCCTGACGATCAGGACCCAGATGGCTCCCTAATGGTTGATGTGACAGAGTCAGACCTGGTGAATGATGGTCACCAGGAGGAGAATCAAGGCACAGAAGGAGCAGATGTCTGTCCTGAAGAGCTGGGAGCAGATGAGGAAGAAGGAGAGGACTTGAAAGGAGCAGCACTAGAAGAGAGCCTGTTGGAGGAACAGGGGGAAGGGGATGGAGAAATGGATGGAGTGATTGGTATAGTAGTAGAAGAAGAAGAAGAAGAAGAAGGAGGAGGGGTTGGGGACCAGGAGGATGTGGTCACAGTAGCCTAATGTCCCACCCCCAAAATAGTGCACCATGCTTCCACTCATGGCTTTTTAACCTTCAAACTCTAGTCTTCCATCGACCACTCATTCTGGAACAATGTCTGCAGACCCACCTACCCTTAACCTACCAGGAGTATGATGGCAAAATGCACACTGTCACCATTTTACTTCCTGTGCTGTGTAGCGATGTACATTCTGGGGAAATGTTTTTCTATGCTGTGGACAATAGTGAATCATTTTGGTTGGAAAAAGTAGGTGGTGTACAGTTGTTGTGACATCTAATTTTTGTTTCACTTTGGGAGATTTAAATAAAAATTCATATCTACCATTGTTTTTATGTGAGTTTGTGGTGTAAGTTTTGATTTAATTTACAAATGATGAAATAAATGAGAATATACTTGTCTTTAATGTGAAAGCTGTGACATGAGGGTTAATCAAAAAAGACCAAATTTTACTGTCAGAACTGAAAACATTTGTATTTTTTTTCATCACCCCCTCATAAAATACAGTGCAAAGAACTGAAAGATGCAAAGAAGTTCAACACCACACTGGCAACATATCATAACTAACTTAGTCTATAATCAGACCGATGCATGTGAAGCATGATAGTACAGTAGGTGACCGCAGATGACGTACCCCTATGTTCTCTCTGTCCGCCGGGGGGCGCAGTGTAACATGGTGTATCGCTCAACATAAGACTGCCTTAAAGGTGGCATGAATACCTGCAGAAAATCATTTTTAATTACACAAAGAACAAACAGTATTTCATTTGAACACCGTCTTTTAAAAAAATTAGTTTAAATAAATTCTACCCACTGCACGTAAAATAAGGACGTATAGTTGGAGTGTAGAAATGGGGATCAGGAGACTCTAGTCCTGTTACATTATGTAAATCGTATTTGTTGATAGAATTGTCCGGGCCGCTCCACGCCGAACTTTGCTCACGCGTTCGTCACCGATTGCGTTCTCACTTTCGCAGTCCTGTGCCTGCAACGATCGCGTGTGAGCACACGGTGTCGCTGCCCAATCGCGTTTACCCAAAGGCGACGTCACGATTGCCGTGCGTCTGACGTCATCGGCGTCCAAAGAGCTGTTTGTTCGGGCTTGTGGAGAAGAGAGATCCGCGCGCGCGCCCCCACAGACGACTGAACGAGGTAAATAAGACGCAAAACTGTCTCCTTCGCTGTCCTGTCCGTAAGGAACGGACGTGTTTTTGACATAGGGCGGGATTCGGGCGTGTCGAAGCGAGTGGGGCGGTCGAAAAGGCGTTGGGTTCTCGGTGTCGTTCGTGTGGCGCCCGTCGGGGAACAAGTTTCCCCTCAGCAGAGGCCCGTCGCCGGAGTGAGGCGGGGAGGGATAGCGGCTGAAAAACGTCCTTTTCGTTTTGCCCAGCGCGGTCTCAAACCTCAGCGATGGTCGCTGCGTTTCAGCATTGCTTTCACAGGTATCCGTTTCTCTAGGGCTCCGTGTCAAGGCGCCCGGTCAATTATGGAGCTGAAATAATGACGCTACGCGACTTGTTTTTTATTTGCGGCCTCAAGGCCGTGATGTTACGTGCGACCCCACGCAATCTACGTAGCCATCTTCTTGCGTAACGTCACTACGTTAGAATTCTGACGCAACCTCTTTGGGGAATAGCAAGCAGCCTGAGCGCTATTCTCAAACGCCGTTTACGTGTATCCTTAATACAGCCGATTTAATGGATATTTAATCACGGCTGGCTTATATTTAACCAAACAAAAGAAATATTTAAATAGGTAATATGTTTGGGAATATATTTTGTTTAATTTTAAGGTCTGTGAACTCCGGAAAAAAGACGCGTTAGCACAGCGCAGTACTGTGCGTTGCGGGTTTCGGCGAGCGGCGCTTTGGGGAAAAACGGCGAATTCACTGGGAATTCGGAATCATTTCCCGCCAACATCGTTTCGCCCGGGTGATTAGCTCACACTTTACACTCTGAGGGTGAATTGTAGTGCATTTGTTTGTGTTTCGTTGCAAGAGAGAACGGAAAGGAAGGTGAAGCGGCCCGCAGTCGCCATTTTGTGCGTTGATGAAGCCGAGTGAAGAAAGGGCTGCTGGATGACCGACTGCTCACCCACACCCATGTTTTTTTTCCTGCCCAGGGCTGTTTGTACATTCGAATGGGTTTGTTTTGCCGTGGTTTCCTACAGTTCGTGAGGTGTATCGTGCCCGCCACGGATGCGCAGGCGCACTTTGCAGGGTCTTGTCATGCAAGGAACGCAGCATGTAGCTCTGGTCCACCTCCGTGTCCACTGAACTACACAGCTATTTGTGGGTTCACAGATGCACATTAATGTGTTTGACCTTCTCTCTCTGATGTGCTGAGTGCTTAGTTATATCAGTAGATGGTGTAGTGGTTAGAGTTGTTGACCTACTGTCAAAAGATCCAGATGCGAACCCTAACTTCTGTTGTAGTACCTTTGATACAGTAAAAATGACATAACTTTAAGTTGGTAACAGTGTAAGTTACTTTTGAGAAAAAGATAAATAAAAAAGATCATAATCTATGAGGATCAGTGTCATAAATCTCGCTCTATTTTCCTTGTGAAATAAGAATTTCCTCCTGTGAGCATCACTGTGGATTCATAACTTGGAAGGGTTTTCTATGTTGATCATGTTTTAGTGACATGAAAAGGTAACAGAAACATTGAGCCAATCGTGAGCTTGAAAATTAAGCTGTACGAACTGTACTGTAGTTAAAATGTGCCAGACTTTTGGACTGTATTAAGTGGTATTGATAAGCATGCACTAGATCTCTACAAACTTTATTTGATTGTCTGTTTCATTTTATATGTATCCACATTCAAATATGTTTTACCTTTTTTAAAGTATGGTGTGGAGTGCTAGCCATATCTATTAAATTTTTGTCTGGTGAAATGCAACAGTTTTCTGGGGAAAATGGAGTTGTGCAGAAATAGACCTTGTGTCCATTAAAAGTGAAGTGACTCTGCTGTTTGGTCAGACTTTTTTTTTTTTTGCTCTTTATTTTGCAGTAAAAACTGTAGTGTATGGACCTTAACTGTCTGATGCTGACAGTTTTGATTTTCATTCCTCAAACAGCTTATATGGCTATCTAGGAATTACAGCTTGTTTTGAGCCCAAAGAGTGATGGGTAAGATTGTGTTAAACAATCTCTCTGAGGTTTACTATACTACTAGTCAAGACAATAGGGTTATTGTGATGCTTTTTTTATTTTGCAGAATGTATAGTGGTCTGTGGAAAGTTTTACCATGCTTTAGTGGTGAAGGTGAAGTGACAGGATGATGTGCTCTTTTCCACATGGCATTTTTGTCTAGACCTTGTGACCTCGGTTTGTTTTGTATACAGCTGTTTTCCAGACAGCCCAGAAAAGATTGTGGCCTGGAAAAAGTCATATTTGCATACTCATCCTTTGCAGTCTTACTATGAGTCTTACCCAAAGCACGACATTTGTCAAAATTATGCTATACTTCTCTAGTTTGATGCAATAGAGGTATCTACTGAGGTGCAAGTTTTTGCTTTTACAATTGAAATTATTTAATATCCTTTAAGTTATGACCAAACATGAGGATGTTTTGTGTGCGTGTGTGTACGTGCTTATAAGTAACAAGGCAAGTTTTCACATTTCGCAAATTAATGGTCGTTACTCCTCACTTACAGAATTTCCCGTTCTGCGCTGATTTCCAGGAAGAATTATGCTTGTGAGTAGGGGCATACCTGTATATATGTCCTCCATAGCCCAGGAGTTTGATTTATACCATCTGTCCCTCTTAAATACCAGTTTGGTGGGGCTGGGTTTTGTATGACCACGTTGTCCAGAAAACGTATGTTCTTCCTCAAAGTGTGGTACCACTAAGCCTTGGCATTTGGGTGGGTTGGGGTGTGTTGGCCAGTTTCTGACTTCTGGTGCTATTGTTCTGGGCCTCTGTGTAGCAAAGCAGGGAGATGCGCTCCCAGGCTTGGCAGAGTGTTTCCAGATGTTTTCCATGGGTGAGGGGAGGCGTACATTGTTTGAAAGTGCCTTTGCACATTTTCATGGTTAACTGAACAGCATGTGAGCACGCACTTATTAAGTCACCCATTGTCATTGATCTATTGTATTCAGGAATGCTCTCAGAAAATCCTGGCTCCTCTAAACTGTCTATATGAAACATAATATAAATTTGGCTGCAACACATATTCCAGAAGCATGGTGGTGAAATGTATTGAGGCAGCAAGTGACACAGTGGTTAGCTCTGTCATCATCTACTCAAATGGCCCAAGTCTGACTCTCCTTCATTCTGTAGTACCCTTGAGTTAAGTAGCACCTTTACTTCGAATTGATACAGTGAAAATTACCCAGCTGTGTAGATGCATCAACCATTTAAAGTAGCTTATTATATAAACCTGACACTGTAAGTCGCCTGAAACTGTGGGAGCTGAATGTGGGGGGGAGTGAATGAAATGGGATGTTAATTATTTTCCTGGCAGCTGTGTATGTCATTTTCAAGAGACTGTTGAGATGAAAGCTGCTGAAGATGTCAGTAATTCCCTGTAAATCTGGATTTAGAAAATCAATACACACCTCTTATGTGGGAAGAGCTGTGTTGCAGGAAAACAGTGGTTGTACAATGATGTAACTTTTGACAGCTTGCAGAACCTTTTAGCCATGGTCAGTTGCCACATTTCCCCACCCCCATGCCAATCAGAGTCCTAGAGTATCCCTCAAAACTCTTCTTGCTTATCCCTCTCCAAGTATTTGTACTGAAATGGATTACCCATGCATCTGGCAGCTGGGAAAGATCAGTTCACGTTTCTTGAATATTTTTCATTTGTTGCCGGGGCAAAGATTGAGGTGGAGTTGATGGGTGGGTGTAGCAAAGGCGTGGGGGGGGGATGTCAGCCCACTTTGATCAGCCAGCTGTAGGGCCACCCCTGAACCTTCTCATGAACGGAAACGGGAAGATTATTTTCTTCTTGGAATACGCAAATACTGCATGGCCTGTCAGTGTTCAACTGTGTGTATGGACCTCCGTGTGTGTGTGTGTGTGTGTGTGTGTGTGTATAAAATGCCATTTTGCGATCAGAACAAAGTGCACTAAGATAGTAGGGTGTGTCTGGGTGAAAGGCGTTATGAAGTTTATACGTGAGCAGTGGTGGTTTTGTGTTTTTCAGTGTTGTGCATGTTTATTTAATAATGCTTGAGCACATCCAAAATAATTTATATCACTTAGTTTTTTATCTTTGTACACAACTGAATATGTGTGAGGTATTTAGGCATGTGCTTTTCAAAGGAATAATGAGGGTTTGATGATCTGAAATGTTAGCGATGAAAGTGTGTTGTGATGGAGTGTTCACATGACACAGGAATGGTAAAGTGGGTAAGGAGTGAAGCCAGAGAGGGTTTGGAATGTTTGTGGACATTCCCTTCTTGGAGGGTGTTAGAGATGTTTTGCTCGTAGTATGACACTGAACCCATTAGCATGTTCGCTGGGACTCGAGCCCCCAATCTGAGGTGCTTGGCATCTTTCTTTGGTGTTGAACATGTTGTCACACTTTAAAAAAAAAAAAAATTGACCAGTCATCCCTTGATTTTTTTTTTTTTTTTTTTTTTTTCCTCCACTGAACATCACAGCAGCAATGTATAATAANGTCTTTCCTTTTTTTTTTTTTTTTTTTTTTTTTTTTCCTCCACTGAACATCACAGCAGCAATGTATAATAAGCCTAACTCATATGGACTGCAGTAAGCAATGTCCTTTGTGTCAGCAGCCTTGTTACAGGTCTATGTGGGCTGCTGGATGTAAGTTTTAGTGTTGCGTTTGGTTTGGTTGGGGACAGCTTCGGTGACTGTAGCAACATGTGGCACACATTGCACTCCTGGTAGCCTCAGTTTTACAATGTTTCTAAGAACTCTGCCAGGAGGTGGCAGTGTCCACCATTCCCCCTCTTGGAGTAGCTGTCACTTTTCCCCCCTCCAAGCAGACAGTAGCCCCGCTGGCCTTAACTAGAGCTCAAAAGATCTGGGGCAGGTTCTCTCTAAAGACGAACACACACCTGTATATATGCCACCGTCTTTGCCAAGATGTATGGTGGTGCAAGGCATGGGTGCTATGGTTGANAGACGAACACACACCTGTATATATGCCACCGTCTTTGCCAAGATGTATGGTGGTGCAAGGCATGGGTGCTATGGTTGATTTTATCCGTGGTTGTCTGTTTTTTTAATTTTTTTTTCTTTGACCCCCCTTTTTGCCCCCCCCCCCCCCACCCACCCAAAAAAAGCTTTATATTCATCTGTTGGTACTGTTGCCATGGAAACACTGTTGCCAGCTTAGTTGTTGACTTTAATTTGTTAAATTGATGGGAGGTAGGGTTTTAGCAAGCAAGAAAATGGGAAGAGAAACCCAAGGAGCCTGAGTACCAGTATCTGAGGTAAATGCATCCATCTTAGACTCAGCTGAGTTCTCGATGCAAGTCCTGTGCAGAGCAAAGGTATGTTAGCCCTGTGAGGGGCAGTTTTGTGCATCTGGGCTGCCAGGTCTTGCAGAATATTCCAGGACTGTGGGTGTGAGTATCTGGTCAGTAGGTGTGTTTGGCTCTTCTTGACTGGGCTTCTGATGCTTGGTGTTTGTGGACACATACAGAAAAAACACGGTGGTTTGGAATGGTGGAATGAGAGGCGCTGCTTTGAAATTGTTGCGTTGTTACCATAAAGTTTGTGGTTTCTCTTGAGGCCAGCTGACCAACTACCTTCTTACTTCTCCAGGTACATCCTCCTGCAGAAGGCACTTCTGTACACGGAGCAGTTTTTGGCTTTTACGCCCTGAGAAGCTATCGGCCAGGCCAAAGGAACTGTGGGGTAGTCTGACAGACATTTTCCGATTGGGAACGACAAAAGGAGAAGATGAGCTCCTTTAGATAGGGGCGTCTCTGCAGGAAGCCAGAAAAATGTAAGTCTGTTCTGTTTTAAAGATGTGATGTACTTTACTGTGTTTCTCACATTTAGTTTAATGTGCTTTGGGGAGGGGCACCTGGGTGGGTCTGGTGACAGCTTTGTTTTGCATTGAGAGGTTGGAAGGGCTTTGAGGAGGAGGGGCCTGTTGATATAGTGAGTGGTGGTTGAAGAAGATTGTGGTTGGAAAGTGTTTTCTTCACCCATTGGGTAGATAGCTGGGAGGATTCCCACAGTTCAGTACTGTGAGGTGTCGCATCAGTGTGAACTACCACCTCCTCATCATCTGAGACCCAGTACATGTCTGGCCTCCCCTCCCCCCACGTCTCCACACATTGTCAGCCCAACAGCTGCCAGCGGGGTCCTCCAGTGGCATGCACGTGCCTCTCTTTGGGAGGGAGGCTGAGCCAGCTGGTTGCACCCGCTGTGTATGTTTTCCTGTGGGAGGGGTTTGCAGGGCAGGTGTTCTGGTGATTATAGTAACCCCCCGACTCATTGATTTCTGCATAGAAACAAGGATGTGAAGACCTGAAGCTTCCCTCTCGGAGTTGGGCGATGAGTAGGAAGGACTCTGGAGATGGGTTTGAAGGGCAGCAGCATGTCTTGATGGTGCACATGGGTGTTGTCACCCTCATTCTTATACTTTTGTTTGTGAGTCTTTTGAAAGATGGAAATGTTGCCTTCAGCATCGTGGAGACCCTTGCTCGCAACCTCTTTGAGGTGAAGGGGAAGGTTGGTTTTGGTTGATACAGTTCTGGGGGAGCAGAGGGACATGGGGGAGTAAAGCAGAAGGAGAGCTGGGGAGCATCTGAATCTGCCCCCTCTCGGGCGACTTCTGAGGGTGACCTGGTGAAGTTGTGTGGTCAGTTCTCTGACTGAATTCTGACCCCTTGACCTTTCCTCCCCTTGGGAGACTGAGGCAGTTGACCAGGTTAGTTGTTGATGGGATCTGGATCAGCACAGTGGCATGATGGGGTTAAAAGCTTGCAGCTGGTGATTAGTTCAAAACTTAATTAAGGTTTTTCAGTCTTATGGTTTCATTAGCTAAACCACCAGCAACTGTGGACAGTGTGCAAGGTAGTCTCCCGTCCAGCGACACATGCTCATTATGCCAGCAACTGTTAGCCTTGGCTGTGGAGTTTTGCATTTTTTGTCTTTACTGTATGTCTCAGCTTTGTTCTGTCTTGGAGGGATGTTTCTCACAAATTTGTTTGTTGCTTGGACTTAGAGGATTAAGTCCACTCCAGGAGGCTGAGTCAGTCCACCCTCCAGGTTCTGCAAGGCTACTCTGCACTTACTAACACCACACCACGCTAAAGTCTGACTGCAACATTTGTCCTTTACTCTACTCAGTCAGTGCCCTCAGGCAGAGGAAGGGGGTGCTGCTGACAGGAAGCAAGAGAGAAAATCAATCTGATCATGGCAAAAACTGGTCTGCTTTTATTTGTTTCGCAATTCCCCCCCTGACATGCACACACCCCACCTACCCCTGTGGGGTAGAGAAGGAGTGAACAGGAGCTGAGTCAGATTTGTCAGGAAACGGGGGAGGAGAGGAGGCTCCACTGCAACGGAGACAATAAAAGGTTTCACACACGGGGCCCGGCTGAGCCAACTGCAAACAGTCATTAATTTCAATCATCTTGTTCCGTTGTATAAACATTAATGATAACGTGACAATCTGATCAAAGGCTGTCACCATTTAATGCGTTAATTTCACATGTGAAAATAATAGAATAAACTGTCAATTAGTGTCTTTCTGCACTGTGTGTACAGGAGGGTGAAGGGACTGAGGTCTGGAAGTAAGGGCACCTCATTACACTGGATCCGTACTTCGTCCACATATTGAAAGTGTATAGCAGTGGTCTGTTCTTGTTTCTGTTGCTGCAGTATTGAGGTTTAAGGGTGCAACAGCAGTGTTCCATCAGGGATTGAAAGACTACCTGTATTTTGTGCTAACTTTGTGTCTTGCTTTTCTTGTCCTTATATTGGACCATATTTTACCTGACCAATGTTTTCCTCATTTAATGTTATGACTTGAGCTGCATTTCCACTGATGAGAGTAAAATGCTTTGTATTAATGATTGGTTTGATGTTTTATTGTTTCATACAAAGGGTTCATAGTAGATGGTTGGGAAACTGTAATGTGAAGCAGAGTGGGAAAGCTCAAATTGCTCTAAATAAATCACAACTATGTTGCAGATAACATTTTGAAAAGTCGCAGAAAAAATGGTATCAATAAAACTACAACCAGGCATCTTAACATGTGGGCAAGACAGAATCTTGTGTGTTCCATGCAGATTTAATTATTAGTGTTGTTTGTTTTTATTTTTTTCCAGGCATTGTTTTGATGTTCTTAACTAGTCTTAGTGAACTCTGAGCTGATTGCGTAAGTGGCCCTCATTGTATTAGGAGAAATATAGCTGTGTCTTCACGGCGGTGCTGGCCCACACACTTCACAAGGCCTGAACTTCATTATTTATCCACAGCCCCATTTCCCATTTGTTTTCAGGTTTTTAATGCTAAAAACAGTGCTCTGTGGAGAATTCTGCAGTGTTCAGTTTTAAGAAGAACAGCTGTGAGTAAAACTTGGAGCGTAATTGATGTCTGGACATTTTGGGATCACCGGTGGAAGAGGTGCCTTTTTTTTTTTTTTTTTTTTTTTTTTTTTTTTTTTTTTTTTTTTTTTTTAAAAAAAATGATGTGGGNTTTTTTTTTTTTTTTTTTTTTTTTTTTTTTTTTTTTTTTGCTTGGTACACAAGAAATGTGATTTTGTACTGTTGGTCTGACTGTTTCTTGAACATGCAGCAGGTAGTTTTTAAGGGCATGGGTGGTTAAAAAAAGATTTTTGACTTGAGCCCTCAAGGTACTTAACTGAATTCATACAGTAAGAATACACAACCATGAAAATGGGTCAAGTACAGCAACGGGGCGGCGGGTGCCTTCGTAATTAGAGCCACCCATTTGCAATTGAAAGGACCAGGGTTCAAATCTGCTCCTATTCTTGGTTTAAGGTTCACTTTGTCTGTCTTATACAGACGTACAAGAATGAAATGCATTTTCTCTTGGACTATGATGTGCAATATACTAAACCCAGCCTAATGACACAAAAAAATAAGTAGATAAGTAGACTAAGAGGTATAGAAATAGATAAATTATAAGTAAGTAAGATTAATAATAAATAAAAATAAAAGGATGAGTGCAAATAGATAGCCTGTAGTGGTGATCATTCCCTCTGCAATCCTCAGTAGCCTTCATCAAGGTGTTTAATGCTGAACTCACATTAAAAATTACCCTGGTGTGTAAAAGAGTAAATAATTGTAAGGGCTTGATCTGAATTTTAATACTTATTCCTTTAATAAAGAAAAATGCAGAAATCTACTGTACAAACCTAAAAGTAAGTCACCTTGGAGGAAAACTTTGGGTTACCGAATGGTATGCCCTGTATAAATAATCTGGTTTCTATAAATACAACACGTGGAAACTTTTTTTAAATTGGTGATAAATTAATCTGTAGTCAGTGAATTTCGGCAGTCGGTGACATCTCTCGGAGCCCACTTGTGTTTAACACGGCACAGTGGTGTGCCAGTGACCTGCAGTCAGGGTTTTTAGTGTAATGCGTGGTGTCTTTGATAGCAAAATTGGCCAGAGAAGCAGTCATCATGATATTCCCCTCTCCCACCCTCACCCCCTCCCTGCACTGGACCCTTTTGTCTCTGCAGTGAAGTCTAGACGTGTGTGAATGTGCGTGATGCACTCGTCCAGGGGGGAGCGGCAGGAGGGGTCTGATAAGCAAGTCCATGATTTGGTGGTGCTGGTGTGTGGGGGAGGTGCGCTGGGGGGAACATGGAGAGCAGGGCAAGCTGGGTGAAAAGGAAGGAAGGGGGGTGGGTTGAGGGGAAAAAGGTGTGTGTCTGTGTGGGTGTTGGAGAGGAGAGCTTGAAGCTATTGATGGGAGGGAAAAGGGAGGGGTTGAAAGATGGGTGAGCAAGCGAGAGAGTGAGCGAGCTGGAGGGAGGGAAGAAGGGGATGGGTTTAAAGTCTGTTCAATGAGGAAGCGGAAGAGAGCCATATTCGCTGGCGAGCAGCAACACGCTGTTCTCTTTGTGTGTGCGTGTGAGAGAAGGAGAAAAGAGCACAGCCCCGTTCCCGACTGGGCCATTTTTGGCCACGTTGCCGCCGCCGCGCTCTGCTCTCTTCCTTCCTCGCTTGGCCCCTGTGAGCGTGTGTTTGAGCAAGTGAGCAGGAGGCCCTGGGAATGGACGCACAATGGGGCCAGCGTGTGGAGACGAGGCCGGCGCACTGCTGAGGGGGGGAGGGGCGCAGAGGAGACTGCTACACACGGCTATTGCAGCTCGCCGTACGCTGCCCTCCCCCGTTTGTCTCCTGGCCCTGGCCTCAGGGGGACCTTCTCAGGCTGCTGCCTTGTGGAATAAACCTGTTCCAGTGTGGACTGTGGAATAAAACGCGTGGCTCTTTTGGCTCTGGGAGGAGACCTTTCTGAAGGCTAGGAGAGTCCTGCTGGAAGGGGACCAAACTCCTCATCGGTGCATTCTCCACTTTCCTTGGATTTCTGTCCAATCAGAAAATTCTTAAATGGATTACAGAATGCTCGCCAAGTCAAATGACATGCTGGATTTTCAAACACTGGATGCTCTTCTGGAGAAAATAGCTCACTACTCGGTGCCTGGGAAAAGGTAACAGATTGTTGCTTAAAATATTTATGTCTACATGTCACATCTGGGTTAAGGGCTCAAGTCTCAGCTTTTACTGTGCTGCACTCACAGGACGTCAATGTTTGTTGAGAGATACAAAGTCCTCAAAGGCTAAGACCTTTTTTTTTCGTTGGATGCGAGATGTTCTCCTCAGGTGTTTACAGCTCTTTTGTCATTGTAATCTAAATCAACACTTTTGCCGATTGTGGTGTTTCGGAGACTAATGACCACATTGTGAGCAGCAGAAAGTGAGCACCCTGAGCCGTTCTCATGGCAGGAGGCCATGGTCCTGTGTGACCGAGTCTGTGTGTTTGCGTGCGTACTTGCGTGGTGTTGTCACGGCAAAAAGGAGCCAGTTTTTTCTGCCTGGTTCCGGCACGCGCTGTGTGAGCATTACTGACTGCAAGGTCTCCCGTGCGTCCTACACACTCTCTCTCTCTCTCTCTCTCTCTCTCTCTCTCTCTCTCTCTCTCTCTCTCTCTCTCTCTCTCTCTCTCTCTCTCTCTCTCTCCCCTGGCAGTCTTTCAGTGTTTAAGGAATGACACCTACCTGTTCTTTGGTGTTCCTGATGTCTCCAGGCTTTTCTCTTATCCCATTCAAGCTAAACACTTGCCCTCTTGTCTCTAGTTGACAGGTAAAAAATTTTTTTTTAAATTTGACAAAATAAAGTAACGCTCTATGGATTTTGACACTGTTTTATAAAGTAGATGTCTGTCAGAGTTTTGCGTTTGTCATGCAGTTGTTTTTATGGGAATTCAGTTGCACATAGATGTGGAGCTGTTTTTTCACAAACGCTACATCCTACGCCCCGCACACTGTTAAAAGCTTGAATTTAGTTGCCTCCAGGCCATCCGCCCAAATTTTCACCCTGGCGTGACATGTCGATGTCGACACAGTGGTGGAGGACTTCTTCTAAACCGTCAACTGGCCTGTGTGCCGTCTGGTGTTTTCAGTTAGTGTACTCCATGACTCTGAAAAGGTATTCATTTTTAACAGACTGAAACTAGTTTGGTTTAGTTTAATTTTTTTGTAAAGTGATGGATAGGTGTGTGCCTTTGGGCTGTTGTTCCATAGGGGAGAGGAGTTGAAGAGAGGAAGGGTTGCATAGCAGTGACTTGGATCCAAATGCATAATGAGGCTCTCTCACTTGGGTTCCACACTGGTACATGAACCTGGAGGGGCAGGAACCATAATGGTACTGGCACCACTGATTCCACAACAGCATGGGTGGAGCCAAGAGTGTTTATTAGGCATTGGTGGTTCAGCCTAAACATTTCGTAATGTTTTTCTATTTGGCAGCGTCACAATGATTCTCACTTTTTGGCATATTCTACTGTATGAGAATTTCATATGAAACCATTTAAACCAGGAGTTAGAAACTGTCTGTGACGACTTTTCATGTGACAAATGTAAGGGAAACGGCATTAATTTTACAACCTTCGGTTCACTTTGGTTCTCACAAGTCAGTTTTGATCATCTGATTGGTTCCTTGTTGTTTGTTCACAGTATGTAAAAAGCACTGGGGAAAAACCAATGAAAACACCAACACATACCATGTTCTGTTGTATCTGCGGGGGGGGGGGGG
>UFQX01000576.1:0-33902 GCA_900497675.1 Arapaima gigas | reverse complement strand
GGGGGGGGGGGGGGGGGGGCAGCATCTTGCTGTGTGTGAAGCTCGGTGGTTCTTCTGACCCCTGCAAGATCAATCGGCTCTTTCTTGTCTGCCGCATTCCTCACTCTTGGACTGCGGTGTATTTTTAGCTGCAGAGCACAGGAGCAGCAGTTGGCCTTGGGCTACAGACTGCCTTGGATGCTGTCGTGCTCCATGTCGTACGCAGCGTTCCCGTGACCCAGGCCCTGGGGGGAACCATGGTTCTGAACAGCCCGTCCTTGTAGCAGTGCTCTGGGAATGTGGCTCAGTCTCGCAGGGGACTGCCATTGGACCAACTAACAATTGTTTTCATAGTCTTAATGTTTTCAACATTCATACCTTGATGCACTTTGATCTCTGTGTTACTGGTCCAACAGCTTGTAGCCCAGTTATAAAGTATTTAACATCATGAGTCATAACCGTTGGGCCTTCGATGGTTCTGCCTTTCAGTGACATCTGTGGGTAGAGGGATTACAAAACAGCTTGTAGGCCTGAAATTCCCCACCCCTGCTGGAGGCTGTCGAAACACACGAAGCCTGGGGGCTCCTGCCCCCCGAGGTCACACGGATTTGTGTGGGGAATCCCCCTCCCAGGCAGTACTTCCTGTGCTTTTTTTCACAGCCGTTATTTGAGATCCCTGCTGGCACTTCCTGTAGGGGGAACTGCACCACTTGGTCTAGCCTGCTAGCTCTTCCAGTTAGCGCCAGCACAGGTGTCTGTGTGTTTGTGACTGTATATTTGTACACGCACGCGGCAGCAGGTAGCATAGTGGTTAGTAGTCACCTTGTGTTTGAAGGGCGTAGTTTTGAATCCTGCCTCCCACTGTTGTACCCATAAGCAAGGTCCTCTGTCTAAATTGATACAGTAAAACTAGCCATCTGTAGAAATGGGTGAATCGTTGTAGATGGTATACTATACATGTCAAGCACTTCTGCTTTGGAGACAAGGCTTAGCTACATGAATAAATAATAATGCTCTCTATTTTGCCACAAGCACTTCTCTACTCTGTCAGTCTGGCAGTTATGGCCCCACATGGTAGTGTTTACTGCTCCCTCCATTGACCTGACCAGTCTTGCAGGAAGTACCTGTGATCAGTCGGGCAGGAATATGCTGCCTGGCACCTCGATGTACAAACCACTCTGCTTGGGCCCACGTTGCACTGAGAGGATTGTTCTTCAGAATGTTTGGCAGTTTCATCCACAAGCACAAGGGGTGAGAGGCTTGGTATTTTTATGCTTGTGATCCCAAGATGTTACTGATCTTGAGTGTGAGAACCTGAAGCACCCCTCCCCAAGACTGTGATCTGTGCTACTCAAGAAACACTATGAATCCCTCACAGTATGAATTGTTGCCTAGGTTGGACTTGGCTGAGAAGGTAGGGTGAGTGGAGGGCTGCAACCTCCACCTTGTCCAGAGCTGCTCAGGATGGATGGTGGCCATCAGTGGAATGTTGCTTTGTTTTTGACCCCACTTCCTCTCAGGAAAAGGAAGTGACATGCTGAACCAGCAGATGTTTGGCAATGATATGAAGTAACCTGTGATTAGTAACCACACTAGTGCAGAAGAGAGCAGCCAATATGTTGACATTGTAGTTGAGGTATGACAATGAAGTTGTACCTCAGTCATTGAAAGACCTGGAAAAGGTAGGATAATATTGCATTCTAGAACTCAGTTCTGCCTATGAGAAGAACTGGTTTTAATAAGGTGATGGTGGTATTGCTGAGAATGATTATGCCTGTAACTGTGATCACATTTCCTCCACACAGAGAGTCCAGCGAGGAGTGCAATGGGATCCATGGTGCTCTCCCAGTGGAATCCGTGCCGGAGTCGAGACTGAGCGAGTGGGGTTCTTCCGTTCCCCCTCATACCGTCCCGTCCCTCCCTGCTAGAATGGGGGACGGCCTGGACACTGCACAGATGTCTGGGGGCAGCACCAGCCATGGGCAGCCTTCTGCCCAGTCCACCTCCTACAACCCTCCACCCCCAGAGGTGTCAAACCCCAATCGGCCCAAGCGCCAGACCAACCAGCTGCAGTATCTGCTGAAAACAGTTCTGAAGACATTATGGAAGCACCAGTTCTCCTGGCCCTTCCAGCAGCCTGTGGATGCTGACAAGCTCAACCTGCCTGTGAGTTCTGGTCTTTGTCCTGTCCATCACTGCTGTCATTTGTCCCCCACCATGTTCTCTGCATGCATAAATCTTTGGACATGTGCCCTGGAGAGAGCACAGGCATGGTCCCTTTCTCACACCGAAACTTAAATAATTCCTGTGCCACTATGGGCAGCCTGTAGAAAGTGGGACCTTATTCTT
Source organism: Arapaima gigas (assembly GCA_900497675.1). Lineage (NCBI taxonomy): Eukaryota > Metazoa > Chordata > Actinopteri > Osteoglossiformes > Osteoglossidae > Arapaima > Arapaima gigas. Next base: position 31,574 of record UFQX01000576.1, on the reverse strand, counting down.
GGGAGGACTGAGGCTTAATCCCACCTCCTGCTGTCTTCATCATGATAAACATACTTACTCAGAATTTATGGAGTGAAAGTTGTGCTTTGTGAGAGGCTAAAAAATACTTGCTTCATTTTAAGTTGCTTTGGGGAAAGTGTCAGATAAATGAATAATTAAACTAATAAATTAAAAATTGAATGTAACAAGCTCTGATAGGACTGGATCCAGGTAAAAGGTGAAAGTGTTCTCCTCTTTACGCAAGATCCTGTACATTGTGTTTTGCGATGTTGTACATGGCATGTTTCAGTCTGATCTCTGGAATGTGAGTAAATTTGAAATGTTAACATGTTACATCAGACGTGCAGAGACACGTAGTTTGGCCTTGTCTCTGTCTGCTGTAGAAATGGAAAGCTTAATAGATGCCTCGTTTCTGTCCCTCAGGACTATTACAAGATTATTAAATGTCCTATGGACATGGGAACGATCAAGCGGCGTCTGGAGAACAGCTACTACTGGAATGCCCAGGAATGTATCCAAGACTTCAACACCATGTTTACCAACTGCTACATCTACAACAAGGTATTGTCAAAGATCGTTTACTAGAGTGCCGTTGTGCCCAGGAGAAGTCAAGAGTGCGGATGGTGGCATATTTAGCATTTGTGTTGCAGCTCAGCAGTGAAAGGTAGATGTTTTTTTGCAATGGACAGGTTTGTCTTCAGTGACATTAATACTTTGCTGGAGGCTCTAAATGTTGAGTTATAACTTTGTGGCAGTGCCTCTGAGAATTCCACCTTGGTCCTCCACATGCAGTCCCAGAGCACCACTGGCTGTCTTGTGGATAACTGAGCGGGGCTGGCCGGCCCAGATCTGTGTCGCAGAATCTGGGGCGCGCAGGGGGGGCGGGGGTCTCTCAAAATAAGCTGAAGACTGGAAGCAATTGATTACAATAGTCATATACCCAGCAGACAGACCTTGTGGACTCAGGAGACTAGAGGGATATTTTTAAGTAGGGGATGTCCTCATACCTTAACCCATTTGCTCCCTGGTGGTGTTCGGCTCTAAGAGGCATTTATCATTATTGTAGCCTTGTTCCTCACAGATCTTGAGTGTTTGAAATAGGACATTTCTCTGGAATGGTCAATCTGCAGACTAGTGTAGATGCAGACCTGTTGTTTGTGGTGTTTATGGACTCATACAGGCCCTTGTGGAGGTGCCTCTATTCTCACCCTGAAATTGGTCACAGCCTTGTTGGATGCTCCAGCTTATCCTGAGAGCTGGGAAACTGTCCAAGAACCTGCTGTAGATAAGCAAGGAAACAATCTTGAAATGGAATACTCCACGTCTTGCAGCTCATATGATGTAGTAACTTCTGGTTGAAATACTGAACCTCGTAGCCACTTAAGAAAAAGTTGTTGGTTAAAAATAGAACAGTAATGCGATCATTACATAGGGGAGTGTTTCTCAACTTTTGCTTCCCTCAAGTGCAATTATGACATTAGTGGCTAATACTCAAACTTCAGTTTCTTTTGGTCAAGTAGGACATGTCCGCTACTGTGATGTTGCTGCTCTGATGCCGTTTGTCTTGTTCCCCAGCCCGGAGACGACATAGTCCTCATGGCAGAGGCTCTGGAGAAAATGTTCTTGCAGAAGATCTCCGAGATGCCTCAGGAAGAGACTGAGATCCCCGTCATGACTGGCAAAGGGCGTGGCCGTGGCCGTAGGGATGCAGGTACTGACCTCTTATCATTTTAAGACCTCTATGACTGACTTTGACAAAGCTGTTCTTTGACCATCTTTACACACTCCATCCTTCCAAAGGCCTGAGTGTGAAGCCTGGGGGGGCCCTGGACTCTCCGTCCACCACCCCTCACACCAGGGGACTGTCTGCCCCTTCGTCAGCACCCCAACCAAGGGGTTCAGCGATGCAGGGAGCCCCACCTCTACCTCCCCCTTCCACCATGCCGGGCTTGCCTCCCCGTGTGCCCCCTACACATGGCCCTCCTCAGGGTCCACCCTACCCACTTGGCCCCACAGACTGCATCAGCCAAGGCCCCATCATGACTTCAGTGCCCCCTCTGTCCCAGACCACGCTACCCCCCATGGCCATCTCCCAGACGGTTCCACCCCTGGCTAAAGTAAGTAAAAGATGGGTTAGAATGGAATTAGGGATGGAAGGGAAGGATTTTTTTTAGGTAAAAGCCAAATAAGGAAGACTTGAGTTCAATTTTGATACATTGTTTGGCTTATATTTACTGTTAAACCAGTGTTGATGGATACAATCCTTGTGCTCACTGTCCAAATGACTTCTTTTAGCAGAGGAAAAGCCAGAAGAGGAAAGCGGACACGACCACGCCAACGGCCAACGACCAGCTGAGTGAGTCTTCGCCTGCTGGTTCCGAGCCGAAGTCTGGCAAGACGATGCCACGACGCGAGAGCAGCCGCCCAGCCAAGCAGCTTAAGAAGGACGCACCCGACTCCCAACACCACCTGTCTGTGGGTGTGGCCCCTGGCCTCAAGCAGCAGGAGCAGCTTCGCTATTGCGTGGGCATTGTCAGAGAGATGCTGTCCAAAAAGCATGCTGCTTATGCCTGGCCCTTCTACAAGCCCGTTGATGTGGAGTCATTGGGTTTACATGACTATTATGATATCATCAAGCATCCCATGGACCTTGGAACCATCAAGGTGAGGGATCAGGACCTTGGAGTTGGGAGAAGGGGATCTGTTTCTGGTTCAGTAAGAGATGCAGTACCATCCAGGTTTTGTTCCCTCCCCATCTCTCAACACAGACAAAGCTGGACACGAGGCAGTACCGAGAAGCTCAGGAGTTTGCGGCCGATGTGCGATTAATGTTCTCCAACTGTTACAAGTACAACCCACCAGACCATGAAGTGGTGGCCATGGCACGGAAACTGCAGGTGCAAACACACGCACACATCTACACATTCTTCTGTGTTAAACACTGTAATAATGGGGCCCGGTAAGGGCCGTCCTGTGGTTTTTTAAAATTTATTTATTTATTTATTTATTATTTTTTGTGTGTGTGAGTGATTTAGAATGACTCCTCTCCAACAGTGTCCCTGCTCCTCCTTTTTCTTCAGGATGTGTTTGAGATGCGCTTTGCCAAAATGCCAGATGAGCCAGAAGAGATGCAAGTTCCCGCTCCATCACCCGCACTGCTTCCTGCTCCTGTCAAACAGCAGCCACCACCTGCCCCGCCCTCATCCTCGGACAGTTCTAGCGACTCTTCGTCGGAGTCAGACTCCTCGACAGATGACTCTGAAGAGGAGAGAGCCCAGAGACTGGCTGAGCTACAGGAGCAGGTGAGGAAGAGTGTAAGAATTTGGGTGAGAATCCTACCAGGCGATTTCCCTCTGTGAAGGTAGTGGTGCTGATTCAGTGTAGAGCTTGTTCTGTGATGGACCTGACTACATGCTGTACAAACTGACTGGCACATGGAAAGATTGCGTGGCTCTGTTTCTATGATTGATACATTGATAGTCTTATGGGTGATGTGAAAAATGTAAGATGGTGGAACAGTTTTAAGTCCCAAAAGTTGGGCTGTTGATGGGAAAGTCTTTTTATGGTGTATGACTGTGAATCACCATGACACCAAATTGGACGTTTGTAGTTAAAGGCAGTGCACGAGCAGCTGGCAGCCCTGTCACAGCCACAGGCTGGAAAGCCAAAGAAGAAGGAAAAAGAGAAGAAAGAACGCAAGAAGGAGAAGCACAAAAAGAAGGCTGGCGGGCCTCCAGTGTTGTCGGAGGAGCTACTGGAACCGCCAGCTCAGATCCCCAAGAAAACCAAGAGCAGCAAGGATCCTGTGCCCAAGAAGACCAAAAAGCCCAGGTAGGTCACACAGGGCTGATTAAAATCCTTCATACTCTTTTGCTTATTATGCCACATGTTTCACACAAGGATATGACTTCCTTTTCCTTCCTGCAGTAAAAAAGAGGGAATAAAGACCAATCGCTCTGGGCTCCCTGCTGCCCAGGTGCCCTCCACTCCAGCTTCTTCAGCTCTTGCAGACCCAGAAGAAGACTTGGGACTGGTGGCTGGGGACCGGTGCAAGCCCATGTCATATGAGGAGAAGCGCCAGCTGAGCTTGGATATTAACAAACTTCCAGGTGACAAGTTGGGCCGGGTCGTGCACATCATACAGTCCCGTGAACCTTCTCTCAAGAATTCAAACCCTGATGAGATTGAGATAGATTTTGAGACGCTGAAACCCTCTACGCTACGGGAGCTCGAGAGATATGTCTCGTCTTGCCTGCGCAAGAAGAAGAAGCTGCCTGGTGAGTTACTGTCTTTGTGCACTGTGGCCAGGTGAACTGACTAATCATGAATATTCTGGCCTGTTTTCATGTTATCCTCCCCGTTAAGCTTTTTCATTAGACTTATTCTACTTATTTGTCACATTTCTCAAACAAAAAAGGTGTTATGCTACTTAGGTTTACCGTTTTATTGTATGGCTGGTTGATTTTTAACCATATTAACTAAGTGCAAGTACCTTGACCAAGGGTACTACAGCAGCAGTGGTATTTGAACCTGAGACTTTCAGTTACAGGGCATCTGCTGTCATCACAACGCCACCTGGAGGTCTTGGGATGGACTAGGTCCGTGTAACTCTGTGATTGTGGGCTGATGCTGTTCCTCTCCTGTAATATGCAGTAGCTGAAAAGACGATGGAAGCGATGAGCGCTATGAAAGCAAAGACTGGTTCTTCATCAGACTCAGGCAGCAGTGACTCCAGCTCCTCTGACAGTGATGGCTCAGAAGCAGGTGAGACTTTGTGTTCCCAATAACATGCACACATTTTCTAATCCAAGGGTCCACCCTGTTGTGTGCAGCAGCATGGTAGGCGATGCCTGAACTGATAATTTATGTTGAGTTCTGTCTGTCAGGAGTCATCTCTAAACAGAAGAAGAGGAGCCACTCTGGGAAAGAGGGGAAAAAGGCCCACCCCCAGGCAATGGGGGCAAATGCACCCCCATCCCTGACTCCTGTGTCTCAACCTGTACAGCAGCAGCTCAAGCAGCCTCCATCCCCCCCAACTTATGTGGCAGCCCCAGTGCAGGCCTTGGAGCCATCACAGCTGCTGGGAAATGCCTTTGATTCGCTGCCGCATTTCGGCCAGCCAATGCACCACCTGTCCCACCAATCCAGTGAGCCATCCCCTCAAGCTCCTCCACACCTGAATGCTCATCAACCCCCCTGTGGCCCTGTGTCACCCCTGGCACCAGAGACACACCCATTCCTCAACCAGCACATGCTCTCCACCCCTGGTGAGCCTCACTTTCACACTTGTGACAAGTGCAGACTTAATCCTTGGTTTTCTGTATGGGGCCAATGTGTTCAGTGTCCAAAGATCCTTAGACAGGGTCGGGGTGAGTGTAGTTTTACAGCCAGTGGGCCCTATTCACGTGTTCCCCACCACCACCAAGTTCAGACTTGGGACTGCTTTTAGGCACTTTGTTGTTCTCAACCATCTGTACAAATAAACTATTTATACTCCTCTTAGGCAGAAATGTCTGGCATTTTTCACATGCTTTGTGTATCAGATGTGCAAAACTAACTCGTTATTTATTTCCCTCCTGCTGGACCATGTGCAGCCCTGCACAATGCCATGCCTCAGCAGCCAGCTCGTCCCAGTAACCGCGCAGCCCCCCTTCCTGCAAAGCCCCCCCAGCAGCAGGCACCACCCCAGCAGCAGCAGCAGCCCCCCCAGCCTCTTCAGCAGCAGCAGCAGCAGCCGCCACCGCCGCCGCCGCCACCACCACCTCCACAGCAGCAGCAAGCCGTTCCCTCGAAGCACACCCTCCCACCGCACATCCTAAATTCCATGCAGCCCCTCCACCAGCCCATGCGGCAGCGCTCACTCTCGCCCCCCACGCTGACCCCACAGGGCCTGCTGTCAGCCCAGCCCCCACAGATGCTGCTGGAGGATGACGAGGAGCCTGTTACGCTGCCACTCACCCAGATGCAAATCTACCTACAGCACTTACAGCAGTCTCAGGCACAGCAGACCCCACTGCTGCAGTCAGTGCAGGTACAGTCGCAGGCATCCACTCAACAGCCTGCTCAAGTGCAGCAGGCACCTCCTCAACAGCCAACCCAGCTTCCCCAGGCCCCGCCCTCACAGCAACAACCACACCCCCAGCCTCACACTCAGCCTCCCAGGCACATGCAGCACTTGCAACCACAGATGTCCTACCCCTCTGGCGCTGTGCAGCTGACGCAGCCACCACAGCAACAGCAGCAACCGCAGCAGCAGCATAAGGTGCCCGGACCCCCTGCAAAGGGGCAACAGCTTCTTCAGCAGCAGCAACAGCATCCTTCCCCGCACCAGCACAAGCCTGACCCCTACAGCACAGGTGAGACACACAAACCAGCACTGGCAACTGTCAGGGGTTTTGTGGGCTTCAGAATCACATAAGTGTGTATCAGATGCAGGGTGTGTGAATAAGGAGTCACTTGTGTAACCTGACCCTTTGTGTCATTTACTGTGAAAAGAGGTACTATTTGTCTGAAAGTTTTAACACTCTGCATGTGTCGAACCCCTTAAAATGAAATGATGAGGATCCTCCAGCTCCTTTTTTAACAGGGCACCTGAGGGACAGCCCTCCACCACTGATGATGCATTCCCCTCAGATGCACCAGTATCCTCCGATCGCCCACCCATCTCCACCCCACAACATGCAGCCTAAGAAGCCTGTAAGTGCTGATGTCTTGCTCGTGCAAGTTGAGTGAGAGGGTGCATGCAGCTAAGTAATTGCCATATATGTGTATTTGTAGCAGGAGCAGCAAGCACCCTCAGTCCTTGGAGGCATCAAAGAGGAGAAAGTACCCCTGTCCCCACTGCCCCGGGAGCCATTCAGCCCTCCGCTCCGCCAAGAGGTCCATAAACACCCTGACAGCAAGCCCCCCCAGCCCAGCCACGCACCATCCAGTGAGTGTTTTGCCTTGTACGCTTATGTGTCTGCCAGCATGGTGTGTACACATGTGACAAGGTTGTTTTGTCCAGGATCAGACATAAAGCTGCTGGAAAGTTCGAGGCCTGTGATTCGCTCTCTGGAGTCTGGGGGTCCAGCTCAGCCTCTGCCGGAGAAGGAAAAGTTCAAGCAGGAGCCCAAGACTCCAGTGGCCCCTAAGAAGGTGGGGGAAGGGGGCTGGGTTTGAGGCTTTGCTGCCTTTGGGTCCTTTACCAACCTTGAATTGCTGCATGTGCTGAGTGATAGTGGTGTTCCATGCAGAGAACCCTGTCTCACAGCCGGCGATTCTAGAATAGGCTCTGGGCCCCCACAATTTGGCAGTAGTTAGTGTTTGGCAGATTGCTTGGGAGTGAAGTCTGTTTGAAACTGTTTCCCAGATGTGAATGCCACCACCTCCACTTCAAAAACCAATCAGGGTGACACAGCACTCAGTAGAGCTTGTAGTTTTACTTTTCTAATGTGCCTGTCTAAATACATCAGTTAGTGTCGTGTGTGCATGTTTGTGCTGCTGTCATTGCCTCATGCTCTTTTCTTGGGGATTATTAATACACCTATACCTTGTTTTCCAAGTATAAATGGTTTCTAGAAATGGCTCTGCAAACTTGAATATTGGGGAGCTATGAGGAAAACTGATTCATTCTGGATTTGTCCATGAAACCCCAACTAATTTTCCCCAAATATGGCTGACACTAAAATGCCTATTTTAGTGTGATAAAGAACACTTCAAACACGATTACCAAACAGGTAGTTAATATGCGTTTGAATGTGTGTATGCTGTTTAATTTTTTTCATACATATCGTTTCTTAATAGTAGTAATAGCAGTAAACACTAGTCAAATGTATGTAAAAAGTAAATATAAAATAGAAAAAAATGTATGTACAGTACAGGCCATAATGAATGGGGGGGGCCTTGCTAACCGAACAGAACTGACATGAACGATGAAACGCAAGCCGTTTTAACCTAAGCTGCACAAGGCAGAGACTTAGATGACAGGTGCTGGGAGCAGAGCTACCACCTCTTGTCAAAATTGTACTGGCAGCAGTTTCCAGTATTTCTCTGTGCTTCTACACATGGAAACTGAGGGCTTGAATATCGGGGTATACGTGTACTCTGCTTTATCTGTGTAGTAGCACAGTGCTTTTATTTTAATGAATAAATGCCCTGGTCACACCTCACAGGACGTGAAGCTAAAGAACATGGGCCCATGGGCCAGCCTTGCGCAGAAGTCCACGTCAGCTCCCTCGTCCACGCTCAAGTCGTCCAGCGACAGCTTTGAGCAGTTTCGCCGGGCAGCACGTGAGAAGGAGGAGCGAGAGAAAGCGCTGAAGGCCCAAGCAGAGCAGGCGGAGAAGGAGCGCCTGAGGCGGGAGCAGGAGAGACTTCGGTAAGGAGGCTAGGTCCTCAATGCCTGTGTGCTCTTTGTTTTCCTTCACAATAATCTGTTAGGGATTTTTTTTTTTTTGTGGATAGTTCCCAGGGTAGAGAGATATGTAGTTTGTATCGACTCGTGTAGTTGCAGTAGTGCTGCTATGTGTGTCCTGGTAGGCGGGAGGAGGAGGAGGCCATGGAACAGACCAGGAGGCCCCATGATGAGTCCCGCCGGCGCCAGGAACAACAACAACAACAGCAGCAGCAGCAGCAGCAGCAGCAGCAGCCACAACAACACACACAGCCTGTGCAGCCACCGCAGCATGCACAGACCCAGCCACCACAGACGCAGGCCACCTCAGCCCCACAACCACCCCAGTCCAGTGCACCACCACCCACTTCCTCGCAGAGCGCGCTTGACCAGCAGAGGGAGCTGGCACGTCGCAAGGAGCAGGAGAGGAGAAGGAGAGAAGCGGTAAGCATCTTTCACTCCTTTGGTCTGTGTTAATATGTGCAGTGGTTTGTCTTGCACCCTAATACTCTATTTACATTCTCAGATGGCAGCAACAATTGACATGAATTTCCAAAGCGATTTGATGGCGATCTTCGAGGAAAACCTGTTCTGAGCACGCAGTTGGAATGGCATTGTCACGGAATAAATCCTAATAAAAGTGAGCTGGGGTGATCAATGGACTTAGACTCCCCTGGACACACAGGGTCGGTGGTGGGGGGGACCAACGTGACAAAGATTGCAACCCATCTGATGGAACACCAAACACAGAGCTAGGACCGCTGAACCTGAGGGCCGTGGTGCCCCCTGGTGGCTGTGCATTAAGGACCTGGCAAAAAGGGCCCAAAAAATAATAGGCCCTTGTTTTTATTTTACTTTTTTCCCTTTTTTGTACCCGTCACCCTTTGTGCAAGTGTTGCAGACTGCCAGTACCACCTGCGACAGGTGGAGCTGTGTGTGGAAATGAATCCGGCTGGACGGTTAAAGACTGGCATCAAAAAAGAAATTGTAAAAAAAAAAAAAGAAGAAGAAAGAAAAAAGCAAACTGGTGAACTGAGCAAGAGAGGCTAAAGTGTCAAGCTTGAGCACGGGCCAGGCAACAGCTTCAAGGTGGTAGTGTCCTTTGTGTGGTTTTTTTTTGTTTATTTTTTTTTGTTATACATTTGAAGCGAATACATGCAAGCAGGCAAGGAGGTGGGGGAGGGGCCATCTTGAGCAGTTTCCTCAGGAGCGGATGGAGGGTTTTGTCAACTTGCCTTACACTTCCAATCTGTACACATATGTATTAGTATATATTATATATACGCACCTGGACATATGAACAAACAGTTGAAATGGATGCTGATTCAGTCATGGTGGGAGCGCAACAACTTGTTGTGCATCTGTCTCATTTTGTAGGATCTACTGTAAAGAACTTTTTATGACCTAACTTTTTGTTTAACACCGTCACTGATGCTGTCTTGCTCCCCATTTATGCCAAACCATTTCCTTCCAGTGCTGACAACTCATTTAGGCTTTTTTTTTTGCTTTTTCGTAGAAAAGGAATATAATACAAAATATTTAATGTGTTTCTTCACCCAACAGTAATAAGCAAGGTAGTTGTGGGAAAGAGAAAAAAGCCAGATTTTGTGACAGGGAAGACAACTGGTCCAGAGAAGCAGCCACTTTTGTTCATGGTGTGATGTAGTAACTTGTCCTTTAATACCATTGGGGAGGCTCTGCTGGGGCTGGTTTTCCATCCTGGTGCATTTGCCATGCTTGTGGCAGAACTGCTTCCAGTGACGCTTCATGTGGCTGCAGCACAGCAAGGGAGACAAGCAACACCACATCATGGGGTTACACACACACACACACACACACACACACCCCCACCCCCCCCGATTGCACACCATCCTACCTGGACTTGGAAAGCTGTCAGTGGGAAAAAGTTACATGCTGCAGAAGAAGTGGATGTTTGAGTTTGTATCGTTCTTGTCGGATTGTAGTGCAGGGCTCAAGATTTAAGACTTCAAAAGTTTTGTTTTTTTTTAAAATTTTTTTCCTCTTCCCCCCCCCCCCTCAAGTTTTTTTTCTCCCCCCTCCCTTTCCTGCAGCCTGTATTATATATTAATTCTAGTTGGAATTGATAACCTTTTTGAACGGGTTTGGGGTGGGTGGGGAGCTAGGAGGGAGGTGTTTGTGTACAAATAGGACAGTCTGTACACAGCGTTTTACCCACTTGATATGATCCAATTTAAGTCTAGTTTTAGCTGTTTCTTTGATGTACACCTGACAATATTTTTCTTCTCCAGTCGCTATAATTCAAGTTGAGATTCAGCATAGTCACACAGCTCTGTGCATGGGTGTTTGTGCGCGCGTTACAGTTCCCAGCACAGTTCAGTGTGCTGACCGGCAGACAGTTGTACTTGTAAAGAATGAAGAACGAATAGATGTTTAATGAACAATTCACACTATAATTTTATTTCCTTTATTCATTTCAGAGAAGGTTACTTGCATAAAATTTTTATAATTTGGTTTAAATAAGCAAGGAAAAAGTTCAATTCCTCATTCCTTCATGCCTTTTAATGTATTCTGATTTTTGTTTCCATGTTAAGTCGGATGTTATGTGCCATAGATATCTGTTCTGCGAAGAAAATGCTGACCTTCAGCTCAGCAAGTTTGCTTTATTCAGGTTTTTACTTTGTGTCTCTTGTGTGTGTTTGGTTTTCGTGTTTTCCTCGATTACCATTGGTATGTCAGAATTCTGAGGAGAAAGATGCAGTCTATGATCATGAATAAACTCATCCTTTTTTAAAAAAAAAAAGTGTGTGTTCTGGGGCTGGGTGCAGAAAAGGGTGAAAGACTCAGAGCCTCACCAGCTACCCTGTAAAAACAGTTTGTGAGAAACAGGACAAATTCTCACACAGACACATGTATGTTTGCTTTGGTCAGACATATCCCACAAGTTTGTTTTGCTTCCAAGGACCTCTGATAGAGCAGTTTTTGTTCCTGAGGTTATGAAGATGTTGAGTTCCAGGGCTTCAGTGAAGCAACAGCATAGTCTGAAAACGTCTTTGTCCTCCTCTTATGCCTGCAAGCCCCCCAGCCTAGCAGCTGCAGCCCCTTCCTCAACAGCTGTTTCACTTTTCATCCAAACAACGCTTTGGATGAGACTGCTCTGAAACTTCCGTCTGTAGCAGTGTGCTGAGTGCCACCTTTTGGTTGGACATTTTTTGGCTCCCATAAACACAGCATTTTCCCTTCCTACACTTCACCTCTAGTTAGTGTTCAAAGGTACATATGACTATAAGCATTGAGCTCTGTTTAAGTAAAATATTACAAAAGTGTATAATACTGCATTCCACATTGCTGTACTGTGCTGTATACATCTGTTATTGCAATGCTTGTTGCGTTCAGGAATATAACATGAATATATGGCACACAATTTTAATTAGCATCAATTACTTCTTGGGAAAGTATCCCCTGGAGGGCCTGCTTGCTCAACACTGCACTTCCAGCGTGGATCAAACAACTGCTTAGACTCATGATATTCTCTGCAACAAAAGAAAAATGGTTCACAAATAAAATTTCATTGTTTTATTACAGCTTATATTCCAATTTACAGGTTATAAGTACAAATTTCTCAACACTTCACAGTTCAACCCGGTGAGCTTCAGTACGAGCTGTGGACTGAATAAATGACATCACTGCACATCCAGTTGGCATATTTTCAGCGACCCACATTTTTAAGTATCTGAACTAGTTTCTTGTTTGTTTGTCTTTGATGTGTTTTCAGTATAACAGACCCATCGGTCCCCATCTTCTTGTTGCCCCTTTTGATCTGTGCCTGAGCAGAGGCAGGTGACACCCAAATGTTCCTCTTTGTCGTCTTTCCTGGTTTCACAAAAAAACTAGCTGATCTTTCTCCTGTCCACTTCCTTCACCCAGCAAGTCACTGTGTTCTAACCAAATAAATATTCACTGGTAATAAATAAACTATGAGATGATGTGCTGTGGTGATGGAAGAAGTTTAGTCTCTTTGCATCACTCACACAACAGACTGCAGATCGAAGGCCAAGAAGGTGGAGTACAACTGTGGACGCCTCCCTCTCCACTAGAGGGCGACAAAGTGGGCAGTAGATTGGAGCTCTTATTGTTGCTGCTGTTGTTACCTGACCTTTACGTAGGCTATGCAGTAGTTAATAATTATTAACATTTTTAGTTAATAGTTGGCCATAGAACATTAACACTATGCGTTTCACAGTACAGTCATCCCTTGACTTACCCACACCCACACAACGTATTTTCACCAGAGCACGATTTGTTTTTAATATCATTTCTCAGTTTATACAATGTACTCTCCTTGATGCTTGCTTGATACAATGTACTCATGTATGCAAAAATAAATAAATAAAATAAAAAGCAAAAGACAACAAACAGTTTCACATTCACCTCTTGTATGTGGCTGTATCTATAATTCTGTGATACTTCAGTAAATTCAGTAATATTCAGTGCTATTCTATGCTGGTGAATACAGTAAAATTTGTGCTCTCTACATGGTTGAATACGATAATATTTTGTGCACTTCTTCATGGGTGAATACAGTAAGTATAATAGGGTTCTGGAGGGTTTGCTTGTGCAAGAATGCCTGTATGTACGCAGGGTTCTAAATAACATAGTGTTTTATTTGTTTCATTTAGATTTCAATTGCAAATACGCTGCAGTATATTTAATGTGTTGTTTCTTATATAAGCTTTTTTCGGTGTTCTGGATCTATGGAGTTTTTGGGTTGGGCTTGAACACATTGATTTTACCCATAAGAAATAACAGAAATAGCTGTCTCCATTTACACATTTTTATGCAGCGCAGCCTTTTCAGAAACCAGTTAGGCTCATGAATTGAGGGATGACTGCACAGAACTCTGTAACTGGACACAGGGGCAACTTATTTCCCAGGGTTGTCACCTGTATACAGTCTGATATAACCTAAACTTTGTCACCTACCCAGCTGTTCTCACTGTGTTCAAAACTCTCTCAACAGTGTCGCTTCTACATATTTCTTATCACTGCTGTCTGTGCGCAAATGTAGATGATAATATTCCTTTACTAATAAAACTAAGCTTATTTTGTTTATGAAACTGTTGAATCAGCATTTTATTTGTTGGATCCAGTGTGCAGAGTGGACCTGTGGGAACAGGTTTTAGTTCCTGATTTTCAGTGGTTCACTATTTCACTACTGGCCCTGTGCAGAGAGCCCTGTAGATACCAGCTGTGTGACTTACTGTGGCTCAAGACCTGCATTCCTCTGCTGCCCTCTCCAGGCTGGAGGACATCGGGGACACTGCTTTATAAATGGCCTCTGTGAGTATGTTTGTGTAAAAGTAAACACTGTGTTTGGATATGTTTTCTGTTTATGTGTTTGTATATGTTGTTTTCACATGCACTTTGGATGTTTCCATTTGCACAACTGTGTTTTCTCTGCAGACAACATGAGCCGCATGTTGTTTGGCTGTGACTGGAGTGGTGGGGTTGGCACTTTGTCCTAGAGGATTCAGGCATAGTGCAGCATGAGGTCAACATGAACATGAACATGAACATGCCACACCCTGGCAACAGATGTCCGCAGTGTTCCTTTAAGCTAACAGACACTGCAGAGGTAACAAATCAAGGTTCAAGATTCACATTACTGTCATTCTGTCTTATACAGATGTACTAGAGAGAAGTAAATGTACTTTCTCCTGGATCCCAGTTCACAGGACACTAAACAGACAGCACGACAGCACAAGCACAATGAGTACATGAGTAGATGAACATGTAAATAAATAGAAACAGACAAATAATGAATAAAGTAACAATAAAGAATCTTTACAAACAGTCAGTAGTGATTATGAAGTGGCAAGGTGGTCAGTGGTAGTGGTAGTGATCAGTCTCTGTGCTTCGCTGAATTTAAGAGCCTGACAGCCGGCAGGAACTTGGCTACACATGAGTGTACTGGTGTAGGTGTGGAGTGTGTAAGCTTTGTTTAATATACTCAGTGCTCAATAACTGATCTTTGCATTCAGCACCTCAATGGCCAACCAGCAGCCAACTGTGAAGGTGACAGTGAAGCTGGTAGAGTGTGCATGAAAGTGAGGGAATGAGTGACTCAGTGAGTGTGTATTACCCTGCTGTCGTTCGGCAGACACGATCTTGAGATGACCCTCTGAGGTATCCACCAGACTCCAGGCAGCAGCCAGGTACAGCAGGACCAGCCTGTTACGATTGATCAGCTAGTGGTTGAGCCCTGCCAGGCAGTTCCACATCCTACCGTCAGGAGGAGCTGTTTTCACACTCCCTGCTTGGAGATTTGCTGCTGAGGGACAGGAGGGGACTGTGATGTGGCATTTCTATAGTAAGATGACACCAATGTTCTCAGCCAGCCAAGGGAGTGTTTTTGTTTTTGACTCATTCACTATTCATATGCCGTACTAATAATATTTATCTGCAGTTCTTTATCTTCTCATTCATGTATTTAATATGACACAACAGAAACTGATATGTTCTTCTCCCCAGGAAACCTAAATTAACTGTAACTTTATTTCTTCATATTCTCCTCTCTCCCTTTTTTTGCATCTCACCTTTCATGCATTGTCTTTTGGTAATAATGTGTAATGTTATATTTCTGAATATCTGCAGCCTTCATTATGCCCTAATCATACTAAGCAAGTAATTGAACCCTCCATCTTGGGTGTGTGTGTGTGTGTTTGTGATAAAAGTTGAAGAGCTCATGTTCACATACCTCTGATTTT
Source organism: Arapaima gigas (assembly GCA_900497675.1). Lineage (NCBI taxonomy): Eukaryota > Metazoa > Chordata > Actinopteri > Osteoglossiformes > Osteoglossidae > Arapaima > Arapaima gigas. Next base: position 16,455 of record UFQX01000576.1, on the reverse strand, counting down.
TACTGTTTGTTCAGGCAGCACTTTGAACTCGTAAGACCACTGAATATTTTGTGACCCCCCCACCCCACACACATGCTGGCAAATGCCAGTGAGCAGAAGGAGAGGTGTGATGTGACGTCAGCACATTTCCAAATAAGAGGACACTGTTTTTGTAGCTGTTTACAAAATTTTGTTAATGTGACTCCTGTTCATAGTCTACCAGTTTTCTCACAATCCTTTATCTTCCCTTTAAAATGTGAAACTGAACACTTCTCATATCAAGACTTCTTCAGGCGACTTCCTGTTATGGTTTGCTCTGCTCTGCTCATCTTCTCTTCTTGCTTCTTTATTTCTCCTTTGAACACGTGATTGTCTTTCTTTCCACTGCACTTTCTTGCATCTTGGTGTGAACCCACCACCTCCCCCTCTTTTGCACATCTTCATCGCTGTTCTTCTCTTGATGTTTCTTATCTGTAAGTTAACCTCACCTACTGCTCATCCACCTTTGCCTCTCACCCAGGGGCCGAACTGGGTTCTACTCAAATGACCAAGGAAGCTTATTTGGTTCTTTTATTACTCATTTCCATGTTGGTTTTGCTCTGACCCCATCCCGAGGTTCCTCTTTTCTTTAGGGTTTTAAATCTCTCCAACATTCATTGTGCCAGTAAATCACTTCAAAATGATTCTATTGTTTGTTTCAGTGAGATTTTGAGTGAAGTGCAGATGGAAAGCGAAGTGGAACCAGATTTGTGTGTGTTCAAAGCTAGCTGTTCATCTGGCCTTTTACTCAGAATTTGTGTGTGTGTGTGTTTTTACAGTGTGACCCATCTTCAGAAATGGCTTCACATATGGGATGAGGAGAGTGTTCCCAGCCCTGATCCACCAAGAGGCTTTGCTCTGCAGGGATTCTACTCCGGGGTAATTTTGTGTCTCTGCCATCCCCCACCTCTCATCCCATAAAGAGGATGCAACATGAAAGCATGTGTGTTTGTGTGTCCGTGTGTGTTTGTACCTGTGTTTCTTCCTGCTGATCCATCTGAATAAGATTTGCAGCTCAAATAAAGGGTTTATTAATCAGTGACCATTAGCTTCAAGCAAGACCCAGTTAAACCAGCTCTTCCGCTGGCCTTTTTTCTAGTCTGTCAAAACCATAGTATGACCGCTGTGCTCTGCAAGTGTAAGAAGCACACAGTCTGACCATGTTGGCTGCTGAGCGTGGAGAGGTCACTGTGTGACCGTAAAGACTCGGCATATAGACGCCTGCGGGCCTGGAACTGAATGGTGACTGCTGTCCCTCCTCGCAGTTAATTGTTTCCAGATCACTCGTGGCTGTAACCATTTCCATGTGCCGTCACATCTGCAGAGGAAGGACCAAAAAACCTTCTTTTGCCAGATTCTAAGGGGCGTGTGTATTTGGGGGGGCATGCTATTTGAAGTCCATTTTATACAGTTCATTATTTTTTACTGCAACCACAGAAACAGCCCCCGCCCCCTTTGTACCCAGGACTCCACCCTGTCCGTCTCCATCCCCTCACGACCAGCACCTCCTCTTTCACAAGTCCTTCCTGGTGTCCTCTGCCCATGCTCTCCACTCAAACCACCACCACCTCCCCACAATGTCCTCCCAGCAAGCACGTAATAGGAGACAAGGCTCTGAACTCCCTCCTCTGGTGTCCGTCCTCAGTGCTCTGTCATCTGCAAGCTTCCTGGCCCTTCACCTTGCTGCTCTTCCCTGTGCCTTTGGACTGAGCAATCGGAGTGAGATGTAAAAGAACCAAATTCTAATTTTGGTCTTTTTGGAGGGGAAAGAAAAATGCTAACAGTTCATGAAGGATCCACACTCGGTGCTGTGCTCCACTTCCACGTTTCCACATCAGCCACAGGAATCTGACTAAACCAGTTCCAAGTAAGTCCAAATAAAGCTCATTGTAAATGGCTGGCTGCCGTTTCACCGAGAGGCCCACTTGGCCACACACTGTTTACACCATTTACACTGATATCTGTAGTAAAAATCACTGCCCACTGGCAAGTTGAGCCCTTCTCCATCCTCCACTAAGATACACTACCTGCTGTCTTTCTAGGTTTAGGATTTAAGTCCACTTTCCTTCTTGGGTCTCCAAGGGGGCTTGGGGGGCTTGGGGCTCCTTCTGTTTGAGCAACACCTTGTCTTCTCCATGGTTTGTGGGTTTCGACGGGCTTCTTTTTCATGCCCTGAAGTCAGGCATATAGGCTGGTATTGTGTGTCACCTGTTTTGTGCAGAGCTGTTACCAGGTAGATGTCTGACTCTACAAGCACAGGCTATGCGCACAAAGAGTTGTATCTGTGTTTGACACAATGTGGCTTTATGGTGTGTACCTCCGGGCCTTATATATTCCCTCCAACTTGACACTTGGTGCAATCACACCAACAAAACGTACGGAAGGGTAGGGGAGTGCTTGGCAAACAAATGCAAACATGGCTCGGATATCCTCACCCTGATCTGGGCTGGAGCAACCTGGTTCTCAACACTTCCTTTGCCAACAGGAATGTATATGACGTGCATGTGGTGGGTCACACATCAGATGCATATACAGGTTTTGTGCGTCTGAGCAAGAAATGGCCTGTGGCAGCCACCAGGTCCAATCTCACTCCTCCAAGGCCCTCTGTGGTTCTCTATACTCTTACATTTAAAATAATGGTGCTACATTTCCGTAGTTGTATTTACATATTGTATGTGTTTTGAGCAGATGTAAACAAAGGAAAAGTAGGCTTCTTGGGTAATATATAAAATCAGGAACAGAATTCAGGGCAACTTTCCTCCTATATCCAACAATGCTACCCACTACAAAAGAAGAACTTAATTTTAATGAAGCTTTAAGTTATTCAGCAGTCTTCATGCATGTGTGATGAAAGGACTCTGGGGACGACCACATGTTCATTCACGGTCCACAACCAGAGTTTCTTTGGTGTTTACCGCATGCTGGGCCAGGGTTCAGCCAATCGGGAGACGGAAAGGCTGGACTTTCTGGTCATGTTGTAGCAACCAATTAGGGGAGGGAAGGCGGGAGCTCGGCGTCAACCTTGTAAAATCCATATTTAAAACTCGAGGCGGAGGTTTCCAGGTTTCTACGAGCCAATGAGAAGCCTGGGAGGCGGGACCTTGCAGTCCAGGTTGAAGCGGCGCGAGGCGTGCGGGGCCGCACCCAGGGCGCGCGGCGGAGGAATGATGGTATGCAGGTGAGCAGCGGGAAGGGCTGCAAACGCACCCTTTACAGCTCGGATTTGCGGTTTTTAACCTTGTGCGGAAGGACGGACGCTTGCGGTAACAGCAGCGCTCATACACCAGTAGGGAACGGTTCTCCTTTCTCTATATAATTATCTTTGTTTCTCTGTTACTTTGTGCCGCAGCAGCCACAACCTCGCGTGTTTATTTAGTGTGGAACGCGTTTCTTCTGGAATATGAACTAATATTAAGTATATAATTTTTATCTAAGTAGCTAACGACGTTTTTTACAACCCAGGTTTCGTATCTTGTCTGTGGAATTGCGAAAAGTTAGTTTTTTTTTCTTCGATTTGAAGTGATCGCGGGGGGCCGAGGGGTTTGGAGGATGAATGAGAACCCAGTTGGTTGAGGGCATAAATTGTCCGCAATTGCGAAATGCATTGTTTCCCCGCGAAAATATGTCCGCGATTTAAAATATATTTGCAAACACAGGAGAAACGAGTTTTGTGTCGTGTAAAATTGTCTTTGTGTGTGTTTGTTTGATTGAAACAGCAATGTGATGTAAAGAATTAAGGAGGATCGGATTCCTGGGATGGAAAAATTAAAAGTTCGATGCAAGGGCAGAAGACACGTTATTACCTTGTTAGTGATACTTATTTAGTGCGTTTGTCCTCCATCTTCTCCCCTGTTGTCGTCCGTCTGCTAGAGCTCAGCTACCTGTGCTGTTCAGACCAGAAGAGACTGGTTATGAGAAGTTATGGACACCATGATGGTGCATGTCATAATTCAGGACACTGGCGTCAATAGGTCTTTCCAAAGGGTCGACTCTTCACCAACCTGAAGAGGAGGAGAGTTTAGGTGTCGCTGGAGAGGCTGGGGGGGGGGGGGTCCTCGGTGACCCCCTGCTGTCACCTAACCTCAAGTCCTCCTTTCATTCTTTCTGCTTCTGGGCAAGTCCAGCTGAGTGTATAGATGTAGAGCACTCTGTGGAGATGTTGCCATGAGGAAGTGTTGATGATGCACAGAGGCAAGAATCTGGCATGTAAAGTGATGTGACGTGACTCCGTGGTCTACAAGAGAGGTAAAAGGAATGAGGAAAATGGAGAGAGCTGGGAGGCAGCAGGAGGCCCTGCTCAGAAAGCGGGTGTGGCTGCTTTAGTAATGACAGGCTTACTCATCATGTTTACCATTTCAGACTTGTTCTTTCTCTTTCTCTCACTCACACACACACACACACACACACACACACACACACACACAAACCCCCCTTTCTACAAGGGACATCCAGAGGTGCCCCAAGGACAGACTGAGTGACTTTGCCACCCCCCACCTGGTGCTTACAGCCTTTGGCACCTCTGAAAAGCAACAGCTAACTTTTTTCCTTGATCTGATGGGGGAGGGGGATTTTTAAAAACTGCTGTACTTGTATTCACTTGTAAAACAGGAAGTTAATCAGGTTGTCTGCTGTAATGAGGGCATCAGACAAGAAGTCTGCCGACCTGACATATCTCATCTTTGACTGTGGTCTGAACCAAAACTAAGTCATGACATTCTAAACTGGAACAGCTCACCAGCACAGCTTACATGATGCCTGAGTATGAAACATGTTTTGTAAAAACTTGACCTGCTAAATGTTTTGTTCTTTTCATTCAATGGTCCCTGTCCTCAGTACAGGCTTTAGAAAGCATGACTGTAACTGCTTTTTCAAGCTCTGTCGCTGCTTGTTTCTGGTGTTTTTTGAGTGTTAATGCTTCACTCTGCTCAATGTGCGTAGAAGTTGTGGTTTTGGTTGATCTTTGTAGTTTTCAGTGCATGCATTTGAAAAGGTCTTTGCTTTTGCCACAGGAGCCTTTTGACTGAACACTGGATTTGAATAATTCATCTTTATGGTAATGTTTGTCTGGTGCATCTGGAACATTTTCACTTTCCATTAGTTTGCTGTCTAGTTCTCTCTCTCTCTGTCAAGTCCCTTTTTGAGATTCTGTGCAGTTATGGCTTTTTAAGTGACTGTTCATGGGTGTTGTAATTTTATTTGCTCTTGTATGTATTTGTGAATGAATCATTTTATTAGCAACAGCAGCAACACATATGAATAAAAAATGCAGTATTTCAAAACTGTAGTCAAGTACCAATGTTCAAGTCCATTACTCACAAAGCTGTCCAGAGTTTAAATAACCGGTCATAGACCTCGAATGTTAATTTTTACAAGCAGAAGAAAATTCATCACTCAGCTCATGTATGTACTGTTTTTACAGCCGGGGCTTCAGGCATAAACCATGACAACAAAACAGTTCCACTAAATTATTAAAGCTGAATGAAGTAAAGCTAACAGAAGTCCTCATGGATTTTCAGTGCACCTTTGAGAAGATTGATTTTCCATTTAGTTTAAGGATATTTAAACATTAAATCCTCCTCCTCATTATATTCAAGTTCCACCTTTTAATTCAGAATGGAAATTTAGTTTGCTGTCAACTTCTGTAAAGTTTGTGTTCAGTTACACCTCTTCAGCGATTGCTTGTCTGCATTTCAATTTTATTTTTTTCAGGCCTGAGTTTGCACCATGTCATTCTGTTGAGAGCTGGAGAAAAAGGACTTACTTGGGGGGGGGGGGGGTGTTTTTGGTCCAGACAGGGGTGCAGCTTTGGCCGTCTGATTGCGCAGNAAAAGCTTTTTTGGGGGGGGGGGGGGTGTTTTTGGTCCAGACAGGGGTGCAGCTTTGGCCGTCTGATTGCGCAGTTGTTTTAATTGTATTATTGTTTGACTGTAGGACTTTTTTATTTTTAAAAAAAAATTTTTTTTTATTTTTCATGGTGCGGTTGTATAATTAGGATGTTTTGAGGTTCCTCAGCTCAGAGACACGAAGGCCTGTGTGTTTGAGTCATAGATGTGACCTTGCAGCTCCCCTCCCTTTGATGAGAAGCACTCTATTTAACCAGAACTCCCCCACCAGTCTGGCTATACAACTGCCCGAAAGTCAGTCCCATTTCTGCTTTTCTAGGAACAAGGTTCTGCCAAACAGATTTTCTTTATCTTCAGCATGTGTGATTATAACATCAAAATCAGTTAAACAAGACCTTTCCACATCAAACAGCTTGACAGTAAAGACATCCCAGAAAATAAGAGAGTAAACAGATTGAGAGTAAATACACAGTAAAACTGAATTAGATTATCTTGAAGAAAGATGTGGGAACTGCCATGTGTGTGTGTCTGTTGAACCAAAGCTTTGCTGTGTTGTATTGGTAACTTTGAGAATACCTCAAATTGGTTTATTTTCTTTGTTGGTCAGCAGATGCAGTGCGGAGGTTTTGCTTTGTGGATCTGAAGAGTGTCAATTGCGGGAGGAGCATTTTGATCCCACTGGTATTGCAAATGCCTAATTTCACCTGAGCTGACATTCTCCCATAACCGTCACCCCAGCTGTAGCTGGAGCGCACATACCCAGCCCTGAGTCTCTCTTACTGCTCATTGGCAATGTGCATGGACATTGTTGGCAACGATGAGCCTGGCTGCTACTGCAACCGCACAGTGGAGTTCTTCTACAACCACAGCCAAAAGATGATCAGCCCAGTATGGAGAACGAAGGATTCGCTGGTGGTGAGCTTGGGCCTCGCGGTCTGTATCATCGTAATCTTGGCCAATGCTCTGGTCATGGCCGCCATCATCATCAACCGGCGCTTCCACTATCCCATCTACTACCTGTTGTGCAACCTGGCAGCGGCTGACCTTTTTGCTGGCCTCTCCTACCTGTATCTCATGTGCCACACTGGTCCATGGACGAACAAGTTGACCAAAGGTCAGTGGTTTATCCGCCAGGGCCTGATCGACACCAGTCTGACTGCCTCTGTAGTGAACCTGCTGGCTGTGGCAGTCGAACGACACCAGACCATCTTCACCATGCAGCTGCACAGCAAGATGACGAACCGGCGTGTGATGCTGCTCATTGTGGGCATCTGGGTAGTGGCTGTAATAATGGGTCTGGTCCCCACTCTGGGATGGAATTGTCTCTGTGACTTGTCAGATTGCTCAGCCATGGCACCCATGTACAGCCGCAGTTACCTGGTCTTCTGGGCTGTGCTGAACCTGGTCACCTTCTCCATCATGGTGGTTGTCTACCTGCGCATCTTCATCTATGTACGCCACAAGAGCCGGAGCATGTCGCAGCACACCACGCAGAGGAAGCACAAGGAAACTGTTGTTAGCCTCATGAAGACTGTAACCATGATTCTGGGTAAGAAAACACACACACACACATGCACATACAGAGCAGTTCCCACATCTTTCTTCAAGATAATCTAATTCAGAAAATGTGTCAATAATAAAATGAGACCTCCAGTGAGTGCACAAATTCCGCGTTGATGAAACACTGTCTTTCCTTGGGTGGCTTGAAAGGCAGGAATACAACACTTAAGAGATTTTTTGTGAAAATTACACTCACTAAGTACAGTATGTTTCACAACCACCATTTCAACTGAAATGGTCACTGACGTTGTGATAACTCTTCCTGCAGGTGCCTTTGTGATCTGCTGGACCCCGGGTCTGGTTATATTGCTGCTGGATGGCCTTAACTGTCAGTCTTGCATGGTGCTCCAAGTGGAGAAGTACTTCCTTGTTCTGGCCGAGTGCAACTCGGTGGTGAACCCCATTATCTATTCGCTGCGAGACGAGGAGATGCTGACGACGTTTAAACGCATCCTTTGCTGCCTCTGCAGACAGGGTGGTGGCCAAAACGGGGTGCCGGCAAGTGTTCGATTTGATACTCTGAAGCAAGAAGTTCTCTCAGAAAGCTCTAATGATCAATACCATGCAGATGCTCCTGTGCGCAACTAACTGCTTAAGTACTGTATCACGTACACGTGTTTTTTTCCTTTTTGTTAAAAATGTGGTGTTGGTGGGTTTTTTTTGGGTCTTGTCCGCACATATGGGTGCAGCTGCTGTGCAAATGTGATGCCATTGTTTTCTGTTTGCATATGTGACATCGCAGTGTTTCTGTGTGCAGTTTCTGGGTGTACATTTCACGATGAATGTGGAGAAGGCGCATATGTACCGATACTAAAATTAAGTTGGCAGCCGCTTATTTTAACATTTTGCCTTAGAGTTTACTAAAGGAAAATATTAAAACTGGAAAAAAGTGGTTTTTAACTAAACTTAAATAAACAAAATACGTACCTGTTTAAAATGAAATACAAGTTAAGCACGTAATTGTTGCCCAATAGATTTTTATTGCATCTGTAATCAAGTGAAAGAGTCCACAGATGCTTGCAGTAAAAATAGCGTTTTCATACTGTTGTTTGTGGATGTTCATGCTGAGAGGCCACAGTTAAATACTACAGAATTCTCTGGAGAATTGTGCCAGATTTTCATTCGTATCTCAGCACGAACTGTGTCCACAGAATGAGACACTGTAACAGTTGTGCCTACTGTACATTCTTTATCTTCAGCTTTATCTTGTGTGAAACCGTCTGTAAATAACCTTGCTGCCACAAGTTTCAGGTTCAGTTTTGAGTGTCACTTTTCGCAAGTGTTTATTTCTGAGCTCGTTTGTGCCATTTTACGTGTGTGTGGGGGGCATTTTGAGTTTCAAGCAAAATTATGTCTTGAGAGCCTATAGTAGCTCTGTGTCCACTCGGTGTTTTATCTTTGGCTAGGCCGAGTCATATTTAGAGACTTGTTCCAGGCCCTTACTTCAAATGTTTAAGGAATCTGCCTGATTTCTCATCAATCATGTTTGACTGTCAACCTCATGTGCTTCATGGAGACGGATGTAAACCTGTTGGGAAATGAAAAGTACTAAAGATGGTGTGTCAGCGCTAAGGCTTTCAGCGATATCGTGTTCCGCAGTGTTTTCAGATCGACCCGCCCTGCACAAGTTTTAAATGCAGGAAACTGGTTGACGTGGTTAAGGGGATGGGCCTGCATGATATGTTGGTGTAGACATTGCCTGGTTTAAAAAAAAAACAAAAAAAAAACACATTTATTGCTTTGGATCTCAGGACCACAGAGAAATTTGGAGAGTTTTGTTTGCGTCTCTTTGTTTGTTTGTAGTCATTACAGGGAAGTGTGTGTGCGCTTGCATCCTGGAACACATAAATAACAGATGTGTTAAGATGGAGTGAAATCAGGGACAATATTATGACTTTATCATTTTACACAATGCCATACAGTTGAGGCAGCACTGCCTAATGCAAAGCCTGACAGACATACTCAAGAATGTTACCTCACTCCTTACTTAGCTGCCTTCTTTATATTGCACAACCCCTGGGGTGGAGGGGGTAGAGCTTATGTGATTCCAGTAAACAGTTGACAGACCCAGGGTGATGACAGAAATTCAGTGAGTGAATTTATGAGGTTAGTCCCATGTTGAAGTCTTCTGCTGGAAGAGTAGAGCTTGCATGCAATGGCTGAATCCCAAACCTTGCCCATTGGTCAGTCTGTCTGTCCCAGTCTAACATCCATTTCTGGGCCCTGACCCTCCCCCCTCCACTGATAGTCCTAGGTCTATTCTACTACCAGTTTCATTTCTAGTCCCAGTGCTAAAACCCCATTCTATGCTGGTTTTTAATATTACTTTTGCTCTATAAATGATTAAATAAATGCGTGTACCAGGTGTGGTTACATGACTAAACTATGAAACTTGCAAGATAGCCCTCATGCTGGTTTTTGTTCCAACAAATGTTCAAGTAGATTTTAAGGAGCTGTTAAAATGGTCCTTCAGACCAGCTAATTTAAAGGGATAATCAGGAGTTATATCATCTCACAAACCTGTCTACAGGCATTTCACTGTTCCCACATGAGTTTTTGAAGGCTATCAATAATTCTCTTGGATAGTGTTCATCTAACGCGCAACTCATGGCCGAATGTTTTGTTGGGAACAAAGCTGGGCTTGCACATGAATGCTCATTTACTGCAGTTTATCAGAAAGTTTCGGGATGGTCTAGGGAGAAGAATCCTCACTTTCTTCCTATTTCAGAAAGTATGTATGCTTTTATCAAAGCTGGCCTCCGGAATGAGGTGTCGTCCTTGGTGCATTTAGCTCTTCGAATGGAGAAACCCATTATATTGTTATGTCACTTGCTGTGTGTATTCCTGACCACTGGACAGGTCTGTTGCTATTGGCTATTACACGGATAGACGCGTGTAACACGTCCATTAGAAGCAGAGATCCGCCTTGTCCGGATCTGTCCGTCCATCATTATCAGTTCAAATAAGGTCCATAGGTAAACTATTGTGTACAGAAATTGAATTTTGAAATATTGTAGTCATTTTTGGCATATTTTCCTAAAAAAAGATTATAATAAATACATCTAAAAACTGCCCTGCTCTGTGCTTCTTGCTTGATTACTCTTGCCTTTACACACCTGTCTAAACACGCTTTTCTTGCCTGAATGACTTGCTTCTTGACTGGGCTTGTCTGCCTAGGCATGGAGGGAGCTGCTGTCCTCACGGGCTGGGCAGGTGAACGCTGTATTTTTCAGCAACTAATGCCATTAGTAGGATAGGAATTTGACTCACCTATTCTGTGTACAAGCCAGCTGTTCATTGAGAAGTTAGTCTAGCCCGTGTGGACAGGAACTTCCCCAGTCCTGCTCTGAGTTTGCGTGTTCAGTGCTCTAGTCACTGAAAATTTCCTGCACGCATTGTTATAGGTTTGGATGCAGGTTTGGCAAGCTGATCAAGGCACAACTGCACTGTGAACAATGCTTCTTTGGCTCTGCCTAAAATCTGGCAGATGTCAACTAGTGGGTGGGGCCAAAAATGGTGACAATGAACTGCTTTAAGCTTTTCACTGCTGTACATGCAAAGCCAACTGATGTCAAATCACCAGGTTGCCTAACGTTTTACACTAAATTTGCTAGTGTGCAGACTTACTTTAATGAACATGACTTTGACCTGATAGTCTAGTAAAGAACAAATAAGCTAACACAAAAAGTGGTAGATGTGAATTTAAGTGCAATTGGGAGGATATTATAATTCAAGTTTTTTGTTATGCTTAGCACTGTGCTGACTACACATAACTACTGCTACTACTCATAACCCTAACAGTGAAGGTATAGTATGAAAATGTATACTTTATATATTCAGGTAAGTTTTTTTTTTTTTTTTTCCCAGTTTAGTGACTTAAACAATCAACTTTTTTTATGATACTTTAGAGCAATCTCATTGTAAGGTTATTTGTGTATGTTTTCAACTCTAATGCCGTATGTGCATGGAAACTTTCTTTCTCTCTCTCTCTCTCTCTCTCTCTCTCTCTCCAGACAATTAAGGAATGTGATGCAGAATTAAAGAAGATGACTGAGCCCAACTTGCCGGACGAAAAATATACAGGAATGGAAACGGTCAACCAGACTAACACGCTGACACGTACACAGTCACTGGCTGGACAGTAATAAGTCAAGATGTATGACTGGTTCAAGAAGTCCGAGGCCAGCGGCTGCACGGGTTGCTAGGCTACTCACTATGCTGCCCATAGGGTTTTACAAACACAACGTTGATGTTTGCCTACCAGATTGTTTACGGGTCCGCAAAAATGAAATTAAGCTGTTTATTTTTTAACTTTGGTTTTTTTGGAGTTCAAAAGCAGAATGTTGTTAAAATATGTTGCTGACTGCTATATGAAATAAATACTTTTTTTGGTAATAAAATAAAAGGTATATGCTTTTGTACATATTTAAAGCAGCCAATCACATTTCCTTTTTGAAAAAGAGCATTATAACTGGCATGGTTGGATGGGTACAGAACACCTGATCTTAGAACAGAAGATATGTTGGCTCAATTCTGGCTGCACTGGGATGTTTCTGATCTGGAAAGACCTGTTTTATACGAGGATCACTTTCAACAGTGTGTCAAAGCATTGGTTGCATGGGGCTGAGGACAGTGTAGTGGTCATGGCCATTGTCTTCAAAACCGCATGTCTGTAGTTCAATTTTTACTCCTGGGAACAGTACTTTTAAACCATGTAGATACCTTAAAATAGTAAGAATCCCCTGAAATGTAAATTGTTATATAAGGCTGTACTTAGCTTATTGTAAAAACCCGATATTGTAAGTTTTATTGACAAAGAAGAAAAATAAAAGATAATAGGAAAAACCAACACGAGAGTTAGCATTTATGGGCTGAAAGGGATACAATGGTAACTTCAAGAGCAACAGGTTGCACAAGGTATGAAATTCTCCAATAAATACCCAGCTGTGTAGATGGGAAGAGTGGTAAGCACAAGCCATGGAACTACTACAATACAGATAAAACAGGTGCTATGTGGATTTCAGCAGTATTCAGGCCTACTTTAACAGGCGACAGGTATGCTGCAAAGGGCTACATCGGGTGGACGAAGACTTAAGTCCAACTCAGCCTGTGTCAAGTTTTCGTGATTACCGTGTGTTTATGATGGTTCCTTCTGGGTGCTCTGATGTGGGCTTATCCTGCTTTTAGTGTGTGTATGTTTGAGTGAATGAGTGTGTGTGAGACGGCCCTTCAATGGACTGGTGTCAGGTCCAAGCTGTACCCTGCCTCATGCCCTTGCATCCTGGGAAAGGCTTCACAATTCCATTGTGGCCATTATAAAAAAAAGGATGGTTAACGCGGTTGAAAGTCCACACCTATGTATTTATATATTGAATTCCTATTATAAGCTGCTAGTTTCATGACGCAACTAAGTGTCACGAGAAAAATGAAACCAAAACAGCTTAGTCACCCTACCACAATAATATTAACAGTCTCATTCAACAGGAGAAAGTTCCTCTGCTTTTCAAACCTTGAGATGTGGTCCAAGGAAACTGTGGTGCACATTAACAACAACCACTGAGCTCAGAATGTCTTCATATTCAATTTAAGTGGAAAGTAAATTGGAAAACCCTTTAAAATCTTCAGCAGTCTTAATATATTTGTGTACGGTTTTTGACTAAACAGTTCTACAGTGTCAGCAGGTAGGACAGTAGTTGGCACTACTGCTGTATATCCTTACACACTGCAGGAACTGTGTTCACTAGTTATTCTTAACTAATAGAGCAAAACTTATCCAGCTGTGTGAAGGGGTAAGTAATTGTACCCAGTTTAGGATACAAACTTGTCACTATGAAGATGTCAGCTAAGTTGTTTTTTACCCAGTCAATAACACCTTTATGTACACATTCCCTCACTCTCACACTGTCAGTAACTACTTGTCCAGCTCAGGGTGGTTGGGAGCCTATTGTAGAAACAAAGGGTGCAAGGTTTGTCGAGGTCCATCCCTGAATAGGATGACAGTCCGTCACAGGATAGCAAGACTCTGGAATAAGTTTGTGTTTTACTAATTCATCCCAGCACTTTAGGAAAACAGACATTTGGCTTTCAAATGACTACCGAAAAACAAGTACAAATAAAATGCTTACAAGTACTAGGGCTCAGTGGCTGTTTAGCTCATGCTTTTAAGAGTGCTGCTGAAAAGTTGAAGGTTGCTGGTTCAAACCTTTATTTAAACAAGTAAAATGTCTGATGCCATCAGCTTTTGGAAACATGACTCAACAAACTATGTGCAAGTTAGTTTAATCCCAAAACATATTGTGACTGCCTAACTGCTGTTAGTCCTATGTACCTCATTCAGCAAAAAAACCTGAGCTTTAGCATTAAAGGTTGTTAGTTTCATCCCAGCAAAAGAGTTTTCCTTTTACCGTTTTAATAGTTGTTCCTTTATATTGCACCCCCCTAAAAGGGTATAAGTAAAAGAAGAGTTGTTATAGTTTGTCTTTTAAAGACCTTTACCTGTCAACAGAAGGTTGCTGGTTCAATTCCAGCAAGGACAGTTTTTTTTTCAAGCCAAGCAGAAAAAAACTTGTTGCTTCACAAAATGTAAATTAAAATCTAATGTAGCAAACTGTTTGTGATAATATAGCTCACATATTAAATTCTTCTGCTGATACATTCAAGGTCCTTTGGATAATACACATTCAGTAGATGTAGTCGAACTCAGAAGTACATGTTGTCATACCCACCTCTATCATAGCAGCCTGTATGGCTCACAGGTAAAGCTACTTCACTAACTCCCTAAAGGCTATAGGTTCAATCCTGGCTTGAGAAGACAATTTTTCTCTTTTTAGAGAAAGGACTGCAATGGCCTGGGTCACCTAGACTATATATCAACTTGCTGAAAGCCATGTTCTCAGCTGGCTGTTTGGTGCAGTTGACCATCCTGCAGAAAGGTATTGGGTTCAATTCTGATAAAAGGAATTGCTTCTATTAAAAAAAAAAAAACCTAACCTGCTTACTCTATTTAAAGTATAACTGAAAGTTCTGAACAAACAGCTGTCGGACAGCAGTGTAGCACAGAGCATAAAAGGGCTTGACTGGATAACTTCCACAAGAGAAGTTCAAACCCTACCATCCTCGCAGTCTGTACCTGACTAAATATTGAGGTGGTGCAAATACCACAAAGGGTGCCATGTAAACCGTGGAAGGAACAATGTTGGCTGGACTGTATTCCCTAAGAGCAATGACGATGGGAGGCTCATCTGAAAAAAGTACCACCAAGTGTATAATGCAAACCCTATAAGAGGCAAGGTGTGTTGGCTGGACTGTGCTCTGTAGGTGATGAGATTGGGCAACTCATCCAAGACTCAAAGGCTACTTGGAAAGCTGGGTGTAATAGTGACACCTACTGGGGTGTACAGCATGAGCAATGCAATGTGTGCAAAGGGGGAACGCCCTCAGGAGTGGGGCTCCTCAACAGTGTTACACTGCACTAGAAACCATCAGCTAGCACAAAGCAAAGGTGACATGCTCTTTTTTAAATTATAACATACTTCCCCCATCCCCTCCTCAGGGCCACACCCCATCCAACCTTTACCTCACCTTCATGTCATCCTCAGAACCTGTCACTTTGCACAGATCTCCAGCACCCTTCACAGGATTCAAACCACCCACCTCAAAGTTAGCCACCAAATCTCTTTACTCTCTGTGCCACACTTCCACCCAACAGCTACCCTTTCTCATATTCTACTTAAGCAGCAGTCTGTACAGGGCATAAGAACCAGTACCATCAAAAAATTACCACATGTACATTCACTCCTAAAAAATTCTAGAACAAATTTGCTCCTTAGTACCTGAAATACCACATATTTTATTTAAAGGAAAAGACTAAATATAAAGCAGGCTCAGGATTTACATATTTGGTCACTTACTACAACCCAGAACCGGACACCCTTTTGTTTCTTGCCATGTTGTGTTATCATTCCTTTGCAAAAAGCCATGGTAATATATTACACTGTACAACATCAGGCATACTGTATCCTTGCACCATTTTCTTATTTCTGAGGTCCATTTTATTGAGTTTCATGTCTACTTACAAGCAGAAAAACAAAACAGCACTACTGAAATTGTACTAAAGTAATTGTAATTTGGTTGATCTTTTGCTGAAGAAACATTTACACATGCTAGCAGGTCAAAGTATACATGTTCTGGAATTAAAGACCTATTGGCCAAGTGGTAATACAGCATTAAACCGAAAGCATATACACACAATGAAAATACAGGGACTGACAAATGTTTTGAGGCTGACTACACTGCACATATCCATCGTGGCTGCAGGTTCGTGGTGGTCGGTCAAAGTTCAAGACCATGTGACTGTATACTAGTAGTAAATCCTGCTTCTGTTCAGTCCTTCAGTGGTGATGGCTACTATTTTAACTCTGACTTTGTGATGGCAGCAGCCACAAGTAATGTTTCCTCAACTGTGCAGCAAAAATGTGCCTCTGAAATGTTTGTAAAGCTTGGGAAAAGTGGTCAAGTGACTCCTGAAATGTTGAATGAAGCATACAGAACAGAGACAAAAAATACTGTTCAAAAGAAAATTTACATCTGAAAAAAGCTAAGACCTTTGCTTTGAAGAATGTCAACAAACATTGCTTCACATCAGAAGTATCTATCGCGCTGTGTTAAGTGTTTATGACAGGAGATAAAAAATACAAAGAATTTTACTGCCAACTGAAAAAAGAAATCCTTTGTTGACCACCCCTTGTAGAGTGTGAAGAAAGACACTCTGAAAATGTCCCCATCCTCCAGGGATTTTCAGACCCGGAATGACAAATACATGGCTAAGACTTAGCAATCAAACGCCACAATGTGAATAAACACTTTTCTCGTCTTTGTTTCTACAGCCAAAGAAGAAAAATCAAAAGAAAACAACACTAACAGTTATAACAACGAGTGTTCATGAGCGACGAAGAGCTGCGTTACGTTTCACCTTCACAGCCGTCAAACCCCCTGCTTTGGCTGGGAGACTCGCGCACGCGGGTAGGACCACCTC